>ML133483.1:178101-285806 GCA_003864495.1 Nemopilema nomurai
GACTAGAGGCGTTCACAGAGTACAGCATACACGTAACTGCCTCGAAAGAGAGCGGGGGAAAATATGTTTTGAGTGAGGCTTCCAACATCTTGAAGGTTCAAACGAAAGAAGCAGGTGAGATCAGTTGTTCAAGGGGAAAGTTCAAATTACCCGAGTTTTCACTCTAGGTTGATGCGTACAGATAACAAAAAGCAGAATTTCAAAAACTAGTTTGTAATGTAACTAATTTATAAACTTATTCTCGTAGCAATTTTCTATGGACTTCATTGCCTCCTTTGTAAGCCGCTGAAAATAGAGAAATCCGAGAGTAATAAAGTAAATTAAAGTAGGACGTTGGGTTCATGGGTCTAGTTATTCTAATGGCCCTAGTAAGGACGAGCTTTGGCTCAAAATCATTTTTAATTCAAAGTGAGATTCGCCTAAGTCAAATTTGCAATCCATTTAATTGGGGTCAACCAATCCAATTCAATCCAATTAACTGGGGTCAACTTGAGAGTGGGTGCATGTGATGCCAAATGAATCCCATATAAGGCAACAGTTGCATTTCCGAGGGGTATGTCAGAATCCCCCACCATTCCCAAAGTTGTGGCAAAGTTCTTATAAAGAAAACCTACATAAAGCCTTTTATCATCAGCAATGTCTTGAGCTGGATGTTTTTAGGCTGTTTATATTTATGAAACGATTCAATGCACGATTTCACTATTTGAGGCAGCGAAAGCAAAAGAATATGGCACGATTCCGGCATTCGCCAACACGTGATCATTGCAAATGTGAAACAGGTATCCACTGAAAGCAGCAGCGTAGCTGGTTGTTAGCAACGATTCCTTTGTCTTAGGCTATTGCCGTGAGGTTTACAGCAAAATGAAGTACGCGTGCTGCGTTTTTACTGTTTGAAGTAGCTCTACTCAATTGTACCTAGGCCGTCCCTGTTTTCATGGCCTTTGCTTTGATTTACCAGCGCTGTTTTCCATCTGCAGCTCCATCCGCCCCTTCGAACCTGGCTATCAATAAACGGGATGACGAATATTTTTTCTCTTGGGAGAAGCCGAAAAAACCCAACGGTATCATAAGGCAGTACAACTTGAGCATATTTCACTTTGAAGACGGCCTACAAGTCTACAGCACGAAGATCCCAGGCGATGATCATGTGACAATGGTCAGCGAAGATAAGTTTAGGCCCTACCAGCGGTACAAAGCCAACTTGAGGGCGTACACTTTGACATGGGGACAATCTGTAGAGAGAGTCTTCAAAACGGAGGAAGGGTGTAAGTATTAAAATGCATTCACACAAGGTTCTGCTTTTTGAAAGGTGTGGGGGCATATTGTCATTAAAGATCCAACTCGTTTATTGATAGCCTGTCTCATTTCAACCATGCCACGTGAAAAGGGATAAGCACTGCTTCGGAACATATTGCAGTGGTCTTAAAGAATATGTAAACAAAAGGAGTAGTCAACTTGAGGGAGACTCGCTCTGTTTCATTTCACGTGAAGAGGGATAGTCACTGCGTATTAGAGGATGGAGGTTCCCTTCAAATGTCAGTCCTCATGTGTTGTGCTAAATATCCTTACATTTGCCCACGTAAATAGTGAGTACTTACGCTCCCTGGAATCAATGTATTTTTTTTCTTCTGAAGAGAAAGGTCTAATTCAAAGCGCTTTCTTGAGTTTTTGCAGCAGAACTTCGCTGCTATTTCTGTGTTACCATGAGTTAAAAGCTCTTGGTTAACAATCGGAGCAGTTCAAAAATGACGTCATAAGGTAGCGTGGGGTACAACTAGACAATCCCCGGTGCTGATTTTGGTGACGGAATTTAACTGAAAGGAACTGAGTTAAATGAACTTACGAATCATTCTTAAATCAAATCTTCCTTTTCTTAGTCAGTAACTGTGCTATTTTTATTGAGATAATAAACCGATCATAACCATTGTAAATTTTAGATCCCACTGTACCACGAAACGTCAAGGCAACCTTCAACGGAACACACTTGTTGGTCAAGTGGAAAAGACCTAAAAATGAGAACGGGAAAATTCTCCGATATAAGGTAATTCATTGCAGGTATAGGACAGGCCAGATCAGTCTTGTGAGCTATACTGCATTTTTAGGGATATCACATAATGATAAATTTTCAGCTATGGTACTGTTTCATTAAATAACATCCTTCTGCGTAACTGGTCTAGACCTTTTTTGTTGTTTTTAATATGCAAAGTTAATAATATTTCAAAGATGTTTGTACCAAAACTTTGACTTTTTGATATGCCATGTACGATGTTCGAGTGCTCTTTGTCCAGCTTGAGTTTGCCATTGCCGTGGAGTTTGCTTCTGCTTGGTGTGTTATTGTCGTGCATTTACGTTTGTCTCAAGGATTTCCTCTCTTTCAGATTCTTGTCACCGGGCGAGGCAAAAGGAAAACTGGTACAGAGACCTATGAAGCTCCTCCACAACGCCGAGACTTTTTCGTCAAGGACAGCTCTTATGGAACAAAGGTCTTGATCGAAGTTGCTGCTGTGACGTCAAGAGGGGATGGGCCTAGCTCTAAACAAGTGTCGGTATCGATAGGTATATTCCATTTAATTGTCATTCTTTGCTGTTTATGTAACGCAGAATGTACAACTGTTTATTGTACACATACAGATGAGTATATTATCATATGCTTCCTAGATTAATTTGTAAAGAAGTGCTAATATGAGATTTCTGATGAAGCATCTAAATAGTTCCCATATAAAAAGATATGTATGTAATGATGAGGAACCCTATGCATTAATCAGCATTCGGTTTTCTAGATAAAACGGCCGGTCTATAGTCTTTTGAAAAGCTTCACTGCTTACATGACCCTTGATGCGGATAGAATGCTAATGAAACATGCTGCAGAGTAATGGTTTATTGTCATTTTCAATTACAATTTATATTAAATTACCCTTCCCTTCCCCCCGGAATTAGCCCTAAATGTGTAGCATTGTTGTATAGGTATGTATTAGATTTTTTCATCTTACTTCGTGTGTCCATATTGATATCCATTTGATAGCTCATTTTTTATGGTCTGACAAATGCTCTTTGAGGTTAATTTCGTTTCCACCCCACAGATCTCCCAAAGCCAGATGCACCACCCCAGCCTGAAATCATGAGGGAAACGGTGAAGCCGACTTCAATGGTTGTTAAGCTGAAACCGATGGTGGCGTTTTCCTTCACTGTAAGGTATAATGGCTTTTCGTAGTATGGTATTACGCAGCCATATGGTGAACAGCACCAAAAGGTTGGGTGGGGGGGGGGGTGGGGTTGGAGTTAGGGGTGCGATGAACATTCTGTTGCAGCAAGCTTTGATTTATTATTATTTAAAGTGAATTACCCATTTCACTTTTGAGAAAGCTGTCGCTTTAAACCAATCTTTTTGACGATCCTTCTCTTTTCGTTTTATCTTTGTTACTTTTTTCTTGTTAAAGTTTATTTAAGTTATTGGCATATAAAATTTATTTGTTAAATTGGCAGAGCAAGCTGTCGAGTAATACCCATCTACATATTTTATTTAAATATTTATTTATATATATTTATTCATTTACCTAAGCCCTCGGTGAATTGGGCGCATTTGGTTGAATGGCAGTGATTCTCTTGTTGCCATTTTACGAGTTACCTTCCTCGTTCAATCAGCGTGTATCAAGTGATTGTGGAAGTCCTCAACGGAGGCGCACTGACGAGACGCGCGGTCAGTAGCATTCCTGAAAATGTGGGCAACTACACAACTGCAGCAAAGCATGGTGGGAAGTTTTACATCGCAGCGGAGTTCGAAGCGAACAATCTACCAGCTGAGTTTGTTCTTGGAAATGGGAAGGTATACAACGGCTACCACAATGCCCCCCTGAATCCAGAGACACTATACAAAGTACACGTGCGAGCTGTTGCAGTGGACGGGAGTGGGGTATGTGAAAAAAAACGGAACTTTGCCTACGTCAACCGAATGCTTTTCCACCAATACCCTCTTCATAAGTTATGATCAATTTGGAAGTGCGCATCCAACACTTCGCCCAACATTTGTTTTTGCCTGTAGGATGAAATGTTGGATGCGTTTGACCAGAGCTTTACAAACATACCCGCGTGAATCTTTGATATATGCTGCACCGCTGCAATGAACCACTCGGGTATCTAGATGCTCCGGAATAATGAATAGAAGACCGGCCCCGGGCTGAGACAGGCCTTTTTGGTATTTTAATTTGTTGACTGATCTGTTGTGTCAGTTGGACGATTAACTGTTTTCCACAGCTTCATGCTCTATGAAACCTCAACACGGCTTGGCACTCATTGCAATAACTTGACCGTATATCAACGCATTCAAATCTCCAAGTGATTGCTGCAATGTCATTTCTTGTTTTCAGAACACAGTTTACGGTGAATCAACTTCAGTGAGGCTACCTCGAACTGGTACGAACCTTCTAATATCCGATTACATGTGAATGTTAACGCGTATTTGGCTCCAGGCACAGCTTTGATGGGTCTTGTTCCTTAGTCGTGCAACACCAGAATACTATTAGGTCTTATTGATTTGGTGATGTTTTCACTCAAATAAAGCATGAAATCGCTTAAGCCCTTTTCTATCTAACACCCTTGCTGCTCAACATGGGCTCTAGGAAATGATTATGTACATGGAAGCAAAATTTGTTCTTACGCATGGCCACCAAGGCACGGCTTCGAATTTCTTGGAAATTTACCATACCCCTTTATGCCGCTGTTTGATTACAAGACCTCATTATGATCTTCATTGTGCTGTTTTCCATTGTCTCCTCCCTTATACATAATATGATTTGACTACCAATTAAATAGTTTAGCGGCTTTTCCTTCAGACTCAGGTTGTGCACACATGTCTTTAAACGTAACTTTATCGTCGTATCATGTCAGTCTCTCCATCTTAACCGGCTTCTTTCTCAACGAGAGACGTCTCTTTATTTCAGCCGCAATGAAAACTGATACCTCGAAAACCAAAGGAGTCCCACTCCCGATCATCGCCGGCATCGCAGGGGCCTTGCTTATTCTGGTCATTCTTGTTGTCATCATCATTTTGTATCTGCGGTGAGTTGGCCACCACTGCTCGTCTCTCCCATCCTCAGAGCGATAGTTGACACAAAATTTCAAGGATCATTTTTGATGCAGTTATTCAAGCTCTGTTTCACCAGTTTAATCAGCTATTGTTTAGTGTGGTGATGATAATTGACAACACAACGCTTTTAAAATGATACACTTGGAAGAGAACTTGACATCAAACCACACCGCAATTGAATTTTTAGAATCCTTTGACTCAAGGTTGAAAAATGGAACATTACTTACTATGCAAGTAAGACGTAGAAGCATAGTTTCTAAGTAAAAGCTATCGAATAAAGGTTTGCTATTGACTCAATTTTGCAAAGTGAAACCTACCTCGCTACGCATGCTAGATGTGGAGGTATTGTTTTCCCGTGTAACTGTGCTAGGTAACTGAACAATGTTTTCTAAATGGACCAAATCTTTTCAAACGTAGTTTGTGAACAAGTGCTTTGTGGTACAAAACTTCACAACGTTGTTTGCTTCAATGTTCGTAAAGTGTGAGTACAATTTTGTTTTCAATTTATTTGCTTCGATTCCGTCAACAGCTCAGGGTCGGCCGTAAGGCGGCGACTGAAGGAACAAAAGGAGCCTTATGACATTGAACTTTCTAACATCAAAACAAAACTGGATCCAAGTACGTAGATATCTGTATCAACATTTTCATTTTTCAATTCATATAATTAATATGAACATATTTATCTTATATGAAAAAACTGCGAAATCTCGATTTATTGATCTAGGAACTGAATTGATAAATTGATTCCCAGTAATGATCTGGAGACTGGAAAGTCGCTTCTTTTCACATCTTCCCATCCAAATTCTCGGAAGCAACAGTGCATTAAAGACCGTTCACTAGATAGAACGGAAATGGGGCCTCCCTATAATCATGTCAATAGGCCACACGTGCGTCATTTTCTGCTCAACTAATTCCTATTGACAACCCGCTTTGGTCGTGTAGTCGGACGCTGTATTTCTTTCATGTCTGATTCGCTCACAACAGGCCACATTTTTCCTCGTATTTTGACCACCAAATACAGTAAACACTGCTACTTCATTGTGAATATGTCATTTTGACAGTAAAAGTGTCATAAAAGCTTTGGCTTGTGCCATAAAGACCTTAATAAATATCCAGCTTCCCTGAGACGCGTTCATCTGGCCCCTTTTTGATGATATTGTTTGGAACGCAAACTTAAGAGCTGCGAAAAACCGAGCAGAAAAGTACTCTGGATTTGCTATTTACTGGTCCCTAATTTTTCTTGCCATTTTATGGCAAACTCGATAATAACTGCTCATTTAAATTCTAATTCACGGAAATACTCTTCAACATGGTCAATCAATTACCCCCATTTAATATTTACCAGCCCAGCAAAGACCTGTGTCGCTTACCGGGGACCAACCGCTGCATCCGGATCACGCGCCAATCTCATATGCAAATTTCAGCAAGCACGTGGCCAAGATGCATCGCAGCGACAACACCGGCTTCAGAGTTGAGTACGCCGTGCGTGTCAATTCGAATACGTCATCTGTTTTCCGCGTTGTAAATATTTGTCTGTTGTAAGAGTTACCGGCCTAAACCATGGCTGGCGGCTTCTTTGTAATAGAATGCTCCTTTTAATGGAGGTTGCATTATCATTAGAAGGGGCTACTCCCTATTTGGTATGTCTTCCATACTATACAATTTCCAGTTATTATTCCGATATGAATATGTTTTTATATCTTATCTCTGATTGCTTATGGTCTCTGATGATCCGGTAACCCAGAGTTCGTGTAGGCTTTCATGTTAATTTGACTTGAAATCCATTTGAAGTTTTTAACCCAATTAAGCAAGTTAGTTTTCATTGATTCCTTCCTTATTAGCAACTGGAAATGGGGAAAGAATTTTCGTGGGAAAATGCTCACCAGCAAGAGAATAGACCGAAAAACCGATTTGCAAACATTGTTGCATGTAAGTCTTTCTATCTGATTTGGCGTACAAACCGTAGTAGAATACACCCATCCCTTGAGATATTGACCTTAATGGGCGAAAAAGAATTTTCAGACACCAAGAGTTTTTGTATCTTTTGTCTATAGAATAACTTGATTTTACTTCAGTTGACTAAAATGACCTTATAATGACTTGTTAAAGCCTGCAATATTCAGTACGTCCTTACAAACATTAGAGTACGTAAAACTTATTATGAAATTAGGATACAATATCTCATATTGTTTCCAGTTGGGTGTCTAAAATGTGCACCCTATTATCATCATCCCTGTCCTTCACTAAGGGGAGAATGCTTCGTTCTTCCATCCACTAAATACGTTCCTTTTTGTGGGTGAGAACAGATGTTTGAAAAAGGGCAACTCCTAGAATTTCTGTGAGCGAACAGATGTTTCTATGCTGGAAACATAAGCCTTATAATGGAATATCGAACTGAATTTACTACATCTGCTGTCTTTCGAATAAATTATAGCAATTTTTTACAATTTTTTACTGTTTTTTAGACGACCATGCACGTGTTATACTCAGAAAAATCAGAGGAGATCCATATTCAGATTTTATAAATGCCTCATATATTGATGTAAGTTTTCGTTTAGTGCCAGCTTTAACTGTCTCTTTCATCTCAGTGTAATTTCTTATTCCTGTCCTTTTTCACTCGATTCACACCCTTTTTTATTTTTACAATCTGGTTGAGCTCACGTGAGCTTAGATATAGTGACCTTGCATGGGACAATGTTAAAATGCAACTTTTTCCAGTTGTCATGATCCACTTTCTTCCTTTCATGTTTTATTGATTTTATTTTAATTGATTTCGCGTTTCCAGGGATACCTAAGACCTAACGGATACGTTGCCACGCAAGGTAAGGATGCTTGACTCACAAGCTTAACTGGCTTGAAGGCTCACACAAAATTGAAACTTGTCCAGGGTAACTGAAACCTGTTGTAATATAGAATATTTTTAGTCTATTATTTTCAAAATCAGAATAAATATTACCCCTGCAATGAAAATTTGATTCTGATTGCTCACCGTATCGGCTCAGTGCAAGGTCTCTATAATACACGGGGTACAATCACAGTGAATGCAATAACTGGTATTTGTAGGCCCGTTACCGAGCACCTTCAATGATTTCTGGCGCATGATTTGGGAGCTGAGATCGAGTGTCATTGTGATGCTAACAAACCTGCAAGAAAAGAACAAGGTATGCATCCTGAAGCTCAGGTTTCATCACGTTCCCCTTGATTTTTGATTCCCATGCAATGCAAGATCGTGGATCCGTTCCTTTGTGTCCCTGCGGGTGCCGGTTTGCTATTAGTTCGGTTTTGTTAGCATTGCACATGCACGGAAGGTTCTGTTTGCGGGGAAAGGGTATTGCTTATGTCTCTGCCAGGAAAGGGTATTCCATTATATCTCAGTTTTAGAAGAATTTTGCTCCATGTACTCAGAAATGCCGGGGAATCTTCCGCTGGGGAGTCTTCCGCTGGGGAATCTTCCGCTGGGCCACTTTGGTAATGGCATCACGCCAGAGTGCCCAAAGTTCACTTCGAACCAATTGTGGGAATCCCTTCACTCTACTGCTGGTCTATTTTCTTCAATGTGACCAAGGAATTATTTGAATGTAAAATTGCTAGCAGCAAACGATAGTAAAGAGAAATTTATGATTTATTATTGTGATTATAAATAGAAGTAATCGATTTGATTTTTACGTATTTAAATACTTATTCGATTTTGTTCGGGCCTGGAAGATTATCCTTCGTTTCATTTTAAATTCTTTAGTCACCTTGATCCGTCGCTCCTTGATTCTTCTTGATTGAAGGCTTCACGAGATAAATGCTAATTTTGAGAGGCGAATATTCGTCACCAAAACTTTCCACGTAGAACAGAGTGTCATTTCACTTATGAAACAGGTTCGAGTCTGAAGGTCCTGGCACTAAAAATCCTTGCATGCATCACCCGTTCACATAATAGAAAGCCCGATTGCATGTGTGGAGCTACAAAATTGCTTTTATTAAATGTAATAAAAAGTTTGCATGGAGATGATTTCATGTTTCTTGTTGTATCCCTGCTCGCCTTATCCTCTTTCTGCGGCTCCCTTTTCTTAAAATAAACCACTTTGTTCTTACCTTTCTCAAACCCATCTTTCTTCGTTTTGCAGCTGAAGTGCCACAAATACTGGCCAGATGACTGCATTGAATACGGAGACATTCTCGTCACGTTGACTAGAAAAGAAATCTATGCAGATTATTCAATCAGGACATTTTTATTGGAGATGGTAAGCTTTGTGTGTCCTTCATGTTAGGCCTCGTGTGGAATTTCGAATGCTATGATGATATCTTTCTATGGGAGAAAGCTCTCGCCAATCCAGCTCTGATGGGTGACTTGCAAGGATAGATGCGGTGACCGTTAACAGGCGCCAAACTTGACGGATGACGCATTTTGATAGTTGATTTTGCCCGCAAATTTGTACCGAATTTGAATCGAAGAAACAGCTTTAAAGTTGAGTGTAATATTAATCTTGCGCATTTTTTATCGTCGACAGACAAATTCTCAAGAATCAAGGGAGGTGAAACATTTCCATTTCACCGTGTGGCCAGACCACGGGGTCCCCAAATATGCCACAGCCATTCTGGCCTTCAGGCGGAGGGTGCGCTCTTACCAAAACCCAGACTCCGGACCGACCATTGTGCATTGCAGGTTAGTTGACTCATTACTGCTTATTCCGAGCCCGGTCATTAGTAAGATTCCGGATTTGATCTAGTGGCGTTATCGACTATGATTGGCGGTAACTTATCCGTCAACGTTCTATTTCCGTAGCGCTGGCGTCGGCAGAACTGGAACGTACATTGCCCTTGATGCCATGCTTGATCGAATGAACGGACAAGCCGATGTCGATATATTCAATTTTGTCGCCGCAATGAGGACAAGACGAATTGCCATGGTTCAGACGGAGGTTAATATTCACTTGTAATACTCTCTTTCCTTATAGGGCTGGTATTACACCCTTTATGTTTGTGCGTCCTTAAATCCTCCTGGAAATGCATGGCTTTATCAAGCTAGTTTATGATTTTAGTCGACTATTTATGTCGTTGCATTAGGAAAGTTTAAAGTGCTTTAACATTTATAAAGTAAATCTTTCCCCAAAGAAACCTTGCCTACCATTTTAAATATTCTCACAACAGTTTGTGAAGCGAATGGTCTGTTAGCATCGGTTGTATGTATTCATAAATTCACGAATTCCATGAGTAAGAGGGTTGGCTGCCAATGCTCCGTTGCTATTAAGATTCTTTATCGAACTTTTCTTGCTCAAAATCTGGTGAGATTTAGCAGTTTATCATTCTCACTCATCAGGGTTTTCACATGTTGTAGGAACAATATATATTCATTCATGATGCATTGTTGGAGTCGGTTCAGTGTGGGAACACAGAGATCACCGCGCAAGACTTGAGAATGATGATTTGCCGGCTAGAGGCAATCTCACCGGAGACCAATATGACTGGTTTTGAAAAGGAATGGAAGGTAGGCATTCGACCAAGCTTGTTCGATTTGATGTTTTTCGTGCATTATCTAGGTGCCATGTGGATTAAAGTTGATGCTATTTTATAGTCCAGCTTTCTCTAATACTTGATGACAGATTTCTGCATCTGTTTGACATGATCTCAACGAAGGCTGTTTCCATTTCTCATTTTTGGGCTTCGCGTCTCCTTTAACACGCATCAAAACGGAGAGAATTGATAACGCTGTTGAGAGCGAAGTGATTTGAAAACAGAGGAGTGATTTGAAAACAGAGGAGTGATTTGAAAACAGAGGAGTGATTTGAAAACAGAGGAATGATTTGAAAACAGAGGAGTGATTTGAAAACAGAGGAATGATTTGAAAACAGAGGAATGATTTGAAAACAGAGGAGTGATTTGAAAACAGAGGAATGATTTGAAAACAGAGGAGGGATTTGAAAACAGAGGAGTGATTTTAAAACAGAGTGATTTTAAAACAGAGTGATTTTAAAACAGAGTGATTTTAAAACAGAGTGATTTTAAAACAGAGTGATTTGAAAATGGATCGTTTCAGTGGAAGCACCTTGGGAAACACCAAAGACGAATGATTTGAAAAGCCAGACATTTAAAAACGGAGTAATGGAAATAAAAATTTCGTCACCATCACTTCATCTAATTGAAATTAGAATTGAAACGGGCTATTGTGAAGTTTTCATCACATGTAACTCTGTAAAAGGAGCTAAATTTCTTAAAATAACCGTCAATAATGTTTTGATAATCCATTCCTTTAATCAGTATGTCGCTTTGTTAAGTTAAAATGTTTTGTGGTTGATGCACCAAAGATATGTTTTCCAAAAGAAAGTGTCTTCTCGACAGATTCTCAACAACGTTAGCCCTGTGCCTCCGAAAGCCGCTTGTAGCAAAGCAGCTTCCCCGGAAAATTTGGCGAAGAATCGGAACCAGAATACATGCACATTGCCAGGTAAACTGCTTACTTCTGCCGATTGCCTTATGAGGGGCAACGATTTGCTCATGATGCGACCTCAGTCAAAATAGTAAAATTGAAGAGGTTTCCTCGTTAAATTTTGTATCAATCCTGTAGTTTCTTCGATTAACACGATAACAACCTTCTTGTTGATCAGATAAAGTCAACTTCTAGCTTTGATGAATTTCCAAATTCTTGCCACCACCGAAATGTATTCTTTGAATGTATTGCTAATTCAAATAGGCCATTTTGGAAGTGAGAATGAGTTCTACGTTTTTTCTGATTCCTAAAGAGCTACTTTTTGTAACCATTGATTGACGTTCGACATGTTGTTCTCATGTTGTATTCTAATTTCGTATTCTAATGTCAGTTTTTTGTTTTTGCAGCTGACAACAGACTTGTTCGGCTTCTGATGATAGAGGACGACGAATCGACCGCCTATATTAACGCAGTCTATGTAGATGTAAGACCCAGTCTATGATACTTTCCATTCGTGAACAACATTTTGCCAGCACCCATCGATAAAAACTTTTTTCTTGTGTGAAGATCAAAAACATTGTTGGATTGTTCACATCCTGCCTCTGTTCAGAAAGTTAATGAAAAAAATTATAAAGATTTTTTAGAAAACGGAAAGGCTCGGGGCCATTTAGGCGTGAATGCTAGGATTCCCCCAAGGTTTGAATCTTGTGAAAATTATATCTTGCCCAATGACGCCTTCCCGCAAGGGAATTTGCAGATCTATCTTGAAATTGTCTGATTCGCTAGATCATTTTTCAGAGTCCCTTGTGGGCATATATTGCAAAACATCTCATGACATGCTCCACGAATAATATCGTGATTTGTAAAAGATCTGCCAATAAATGACCCTTTTAATTCGGTATCAGCGATGTTTTCTTTCTCCTGTCACCTAGGGATACAAACAGAGGAATGCCTTTATTCTGACCCAGTCTCCTCTGAAGAATACAGTCATGGATTTCTGGCGAATGCTTTGCGAGCACAAAAGCGCGGCAGTCGTTCTTCTGTCGTCAGTGGACGAAGGCGAGGTCGGTAACCGCTTTCTCTGCGATATGTTGCTGCTTTGTTAACATTACAAGTACCATTCCCATTCTATAATGGCGCGATTCGGTTTTTGTAACTTCTGTCTTTTAATTGCTTCCAGTGCATCTTTACCGTTCTTGTATTTCCATTGTTATCTAAATTGATACGCCTCTTTGTGCAGCAAACCAGTATTTTCTATCGTTTTAATCGCACCCTGATGCCTCTATCAAGTGCTAATGGAGCATTTGGTTGTGAACATAAGGCCATCGTGGAGTTTCATCCAAGATATTTATGTTACTAGATATTTACTAGTTCACTATAATACTACAATGTTATTGGTGGACTTTTGGCAGTTTCCATTCTTCAAATATAGATACCAAATTTTCAATGGGAACGAATCAATATGACGCAGTAATTCACTTGATGCTCAATTAGTATCTATTGTGTTGATACCTCTATGCATTGTTCACAGGATTTCGTTAAGTTCTGGCCTGATAGACACATACGTGAGTATGAAATGATTACAGTGGAATGCTTATCGAAGGCAATCGGGAGCGAAGACCCTTCTTCAAGAATGGAAGCCAGGCGTGGAGAATCCGACCTGATTGTTCGCCAGTTTCGCGTGGAGGACTCCCGGGTATGTGCAAACACATGTTTTACGATAACACTTAGGCTGGAAAGAAACGTTTATATTGGTTATTTATAATTTCCCAAATAAATTGCTATCGACACCCAACTATTAGTGACATATGCTTTTTGTTGTTGCTAATCGTATTAGTGTTCCTGCAGTTCAAAGCACTATTTTCTATCGTAATCAAAGCACTGGCAATGTACATAAAGCCTCTTGATACCTTCGTCTTGAATACTTCTCCTCTCTCTTGGGAATCAAATCCTCTATTTATCCCCGACTGGGCCATCATTTCTGCATTTCCTTAAAGTACCGTCATTTCTGCATAATAGAGTTAACTGTTTAGGTATCTTGTTTCTAGAACCCAGAGTTTCCTATGATGGTGAAGATGTTTCAGTTCTTTGGCTGGACAGAAACGAAAGTCCCACCGAACTGCTCCTCCATAATTCACCTCATTAATCAATTAGAACGGTGGCAGCAACAGTCTGGGAATGGTCCGGTGACCGTGATCTGCAGGTATTTCGTCTAGCTCTGTTTCGTCAGCCTGGGAATTCCATTGCACCATTCAATAGTGTATGATATTGCTAGGTGCAATTTTGTTAGAATATGCTCAAAAGACTTACCTTTCAAACTTTGAATGCTAACCTGTTTAACCTGTTTAACCTGTTTAACCTGTTTAACCTGTTTAACCTATTATTGAGACTTAAGAATTCATGCCATCCAGATTTTACGCCCTCTAGATTTTACGCCCTCCAGATTTTTCGCCCTCATGTTCTAGAGATCTTAACTCCCTTGTTTCATCCAAAGGCTCTTATTACATCTTAACGCCCTTTTGCCACCTAGATTTTTGTCAATGTTGATCTCATCGATACTCGATTGATCCTTTGAAACGCGGCTAAAACTACCTTCATACTTTATAGTTTGTACATAGGATCCCCTTTTGTTGGAGATAGGGAGTTATCCGGTTAAGTCCATAGC
The DNA here is from genome assembly GCA_003864495.1 of Nemopilema nomurai. Lineage (NCBI taxonomy): Eukaryota > Metazoa > Cnidaria > Scyphozoa > Rhizostomeae > Rhizostomatidae > Nemopilema > Nemopilema nomurai. Next base: position 192,265 of record ML133483.1, read on the forward strand.
TATACAGCAAATCATAAAGCAACATAACCCTTTGCAATCCCATTTCACCACCTGCATCTGCTCTGGATCTCCATTCTCTCGGTCGATCAAGCAGCGGCTTCTGGTGCTTGCTAGCGTATGAGCACGTGTTTTGCTTTGCAGTGACGCGATCGGAAGAAGCGGAACATTTGCTGCGCTGACTTCCGCAATCGAAAGGGTGAAAGTCGAACAGGTTGTTGATGTTTTCCAGGCCACAAAAGCCATGCGAATACAGCGAGCTCACGTCGTCAAAACTCTGGTATGTTCTGGGAAGTAATTTTACGCTCCTAATACGAGCCTTGTGAATACGGCGTTATCACTGCAACATCACTGCGTTGCTTTTGGGTTTGACTAAAAGTCAAGTTGCTGACCGTTTCTAGAGCATCCTGGGATTTTCAAAGTGCTTGCCATCTGGATATTTCATGATGAAAATGCTTGACAGCAATAGTCAAACTCCTTTAAAGTCTTGTTTGTCTTCCAAATAGGTTTCCTTGAATTTATAATCAAGCTATCACAGAGAAGAAAAACATTTTCTTAACATCTTCTGTAGTCTTGACATTATCTGAAAATTTGCTGTGTGCACTATCATGTTCTGCATAGAACTGGTTCTGTTTGAATTTTTCGGTTCACTATAACAGAAAATGTTTACTCATTGCGTCTTGATGTTTATTGGTGAAATCATTGTAATCCAACTTTTCTTTTGCAGGACCAATATAAGTTCATATACAACTCCATCGAGGAATATTTAAATGCTTTTGGTGACTATGCTAATTTTAAGTAGAACAACTTCCAGCATCGTAGATGAAAGAGAGGTTAGCCTCGTTATGCTCATTCTAGATAACGCGTTTTCTTTGATAAAGAGGTTTAGATTGTAAGCAATATTTGCCGTTGATTGTGAATATCTAGACACTAGTAGTTAATGTATAACGGTTTCGTATGCGATTAATTTTGAGTTTCTTTTCTAAGGTATTGTGTTGCGTCGGAGTATTTTTTGCTGGAGTTTTGCGTTGTGCTGTTTAACAAGCAAGCCTGCAGTTATGATATGCAGAGCAAATTGCTTTATGGTTGGGGTTTTAAACAACGACTCCTACTGCACTTTGTTACTATCGTTGAATTTTTTTAACTGCATCGCCCGATGACAGGTGCTGAAGAATTTTTTAAACGATCGCCAATTATTTATTTTTGCCAGTAAAAATACTGAATGGCTTACTGAAACTTTCGGATTTCGGGAAATTTGCTGAAAATGCAAATATTTATTTTGGTTTTAAACTTTTATTCGCTCCTTCACCGCTGGAAGCCGGATGTATACTAGCACTGTTTGGCATTTTCAGTCCATTTTATGGGGTCCATCCCCATGACACTCGTTTAAACTGCCCAACATTTGTGACAGGAGCTCCCCTGATATTTAGGTTGCACTTCCTCCCTGTCACCCAATATATATCTCTTGTATATTGCGACGACATTCAAATCATATATTGACACTGAAATATATATATATATGTATTGTCATTAACGGCTGTGTTTACATTTTGTGTATGAAAGACCTTTTTGTATCTCCCGACGCATTTTTTACGTATAGTTATGTTAAAATTAGTCCCTAGCAATTTCAAATGCAGTACGTATGCTTTTAAACAAATTTATATTTTTGGAGTTGATTTATATTAAACTTGAAGAGTATTAATGGCGTGTTGTGACTGGGTAAAGTAGTTTAAATCTTATACTTAACCATATCATACTGTTCACATTCCATAAACAACTTTCAATCTTAAAAATCTTTCTGTGAAATCATCTTCCTTAAATGCAATCTTTCATTAAAACCGTTCTTGGCTGCATAGCTTCGCCACACTGCCTTTTCTAACAACGACAGCAGATTCACTCTTTTTCCCAGTTGTGTGGTATCTGCGTGTGACATTTTCGGTTGTGGTATCTTTATCAGAAGCCTTTCAAACTTTAATCAGCTTGGATTGCAAATTTGTTTCTCAAACGTACGATTTTTTAGAGATCTAGATAACATGCCGTACTCTTTGCCTTAATTGTTTTGATTTCTTTAGCGAGACATATTGAAGCAAAGCGTTTCAGAAAAGGGTGCACATTCCTGATAGCTTGGGACACACACGTTACCTCCAAAACAATGACCCCTGCTTCATACTTTATCTTATCGATTGACTGATTGATTGGCCGATTAATTGATTAATTGACTGATTGATTAAATTCAATTTGTTGATGTATTCCAAGGACCCGCTTCAATTCCCTCTTAAGAAATCTAGAATGCTTCCTAGCCCTCTTTCCAATGGAAGAGGAGATCTTGGTTTGATTGATTGCATTTAAAGTGACTATTTAGCAAGAGTTGGTAGCGGTGTAGTCCGCATTGTAAATTTGAACAGTAGTCTCTGTATCTGATGTAGAAACTGTATGTTCAGATAAAGTATATTCTTTTTGAAAAGGAGTAGAACACGCAAAAACCATTTAAACGTTTTGTACATTCACAAGGCGTCACTCGGACATACTCCCGTGCTTCGAGGTCACGCATCCTTTTGTAGTCAACACGTTTCTCAAGTAATCCCGCGCCTTTCTTTGTTCCTTGCTGTTCTTGAACGAGAATTGGGATGGTAGGCCATCTGAGGATCTGGAAAGCCATCGGAGATGATATAAGTAATGTGCACCCGTTCTTGTTAAATTTTCGCAAGGCTGCTTATTTTGGTGAAGTTTGATTGTGTGCCATGTTGACTTACCTTGTTGACTTACCATGTTGACACACCGTGGCACTACCTGTACCAGTACATGTGGAATCTTCGCTGTCAGCAATTTACAAAGCTCGACTTCTAAATGACCATAAATTGATATGGAGACAATCTTCTTCTGCCTTTTGAAAATCTTCATGTCAGTGTTTAGGGGTATACACCCGCTCTGGTATACGTCGGTGATCTCTTTTGTTGATGACTTTACGTTGATGACTTGATTGATGGATTGATAACTGCTTGTTGAACAGGATCTTTAACTCATCAACGTTCCTGCCCAAATGACTATTTTTCAGAGGCGCATCGCTAGCTCAACGTATGCACGTTTTTGGTAACAAATGTTTTTAGAAATAATAGACATCAATTGAGCGCTTCTGTGAAGATGAAATTATAGAAAGTAATCTCTAGCGTGTTATGAAGAAATTAAGTTAGACAATTATTGTTAGCATCGCAGTCCGATGCGCGGCCCAAAACAAGATCTGTTGTGACATCGGGCCGAGGAGGTCTCTTGAGAAATGGTGGCCACTTGGTGAATCAAAAGATTTGACAAGGCATATTTGAAACGCACCTGTAAGTCGAAAAATGAGTATACCCTCAATATTATCATAATTTGCACAATAATTGAGGCGTGGGCATCATATTCAAATACTTGATATATCTATTACGTTTGTTACAGGGCCTTGGAAATCCAAAGTCCTTTCTCTGAAATGAGGAAATAAGGCCATAGGTATGTGAGAATTCGTCACTTTTATTCATAGGGTTATTCACTTTTGCGCTACACAACATAGCTTGCGGAATGAGGAGATTTGGCACCTTGCGCAGTGCGTAAATAAGAGCAAGTGTTCCAAGACTTTTAGCGGAGATCGTGGCCCATTTTGTGACCTTAGAGATGACAAAATTTTAGGAGCTTTAGAGACTCTCACGGCAAATTTCAATGCCGCCCGCGTTTTTTTCGCCACGAGGAACATATTGTAAAGGCCGTGCAATTTTACGTCTCGAACAAAACTGGAAGCCATGCATCCTTCAAAGTAACCGCTGCCTTTGTGCATCAGCCTCTGAAGGCCTCCAGCTCTGCTATTCTGCTATTCCATTTATGCTAGCCCGAAAAACGAGTAAACGAATGTATTGACGTCATTATCAGTGGCGGCTTGGCATTTTTCGTCTGGGGAGGCCAGCAGCAAAATGGCGCCCCCTTATAACAAACAAAGTTGTCCCATTTTTGACGAGATTGGCAGCTTGGCAATTTTCTTACAACTTTTAAATTCAACAGTATTGAGGCAAGAAAGACTGAAGCCTAAGTGAGCGCATTTGCAATATTTTCAACAAGAAAGAAAAAAAGGAAGACAGAAAAAAATTGACCGATAATTTCTGGCTATGTACGTTCATGATAAGAGAGTGGAATTTTATATAAACCTGAAGGCATAACCTGTGTAACAAGCCATTGAAAACATCACTGTACAGCTGCATTTTTCTTAAAAACAGAACTAAATTATATATACAGGAAAAAGTAAAATTGAAAAGATTGGGCCTTTGGTATATCCATGTATTATCCAGATTGTCCTTTAAACTGTGTACAGATACGAAATCTATGGAAAGTGGCAGATTTTAGTAAAAATGTTATAAAAGAGCCTTTGAAAGCTCATTGGAAGTTTTAGAGAACAAGCCAATTGCAAGCAGAGATTTTAATCCTTCTTGGATCATGCTTGATCGTATCCGTGTTTTGATCAACTTTAATGCTGAAAATGACCTCTGCGGTAGTGAAGCTAACAAGGACGAAGAGGCTATTCCTTTTGCTGAAAATGACCTCTGCGGTAGTGGAGCTAACAGGGACGAAGAGGCTATTCCATTGGCATCATCATCATCATCACTGCTGACACGCATCACATGCATTATGCGGTCATAACGCTGGTGAAATGCCTTCAAACTGAACTCCCGGGAACTTCATCTCGCAGTTTTAAACTTTTGAATGAAATTACATTCAACTTCTTCTCTTTTTGAATAGATTCGAAAAGGTCGTGGAAGAAAGAGATTATACCGCCTCTCGAGGTTATCGAACAATTTGATAACTTGGATAGATGCACCTGCTGAATCTATTATATACAACATGGATGAATAAATGGAAAGGGAAAACAACAGTGGAATCGCTACAAATGTCATAAGGATTTTGGCGCCCCTCCTAAACTTCGGCGCCCCTTCAAAAAATTCCGATGGGGGGGCCCTGGCCCCCCTGACCTTCCCTGCCAGGCCGCCACTGGTCATTATAACACAGTTAACATGCAAAAGAATATTTTGATTAGTATTGCGAATTAATTACGTGATAAAAAAGCTTAAACCACTTTTGGAGCCATGAAATGTTCCAGGCATTCTTGTGTGAATGACCGTATCAAATTCAACTACATAGTTGATCGATAGAGCTAAGTCCGAATATTTCTTTTTTATAATGGTGTAGTATTCCATCAATTTCTCTACGTTTCTAAAATGCTTTTCTTGCTTTTCTTTGCATCTTTTGTTCCGTAAAAAATCTTAAATTTGTTCTAACCTCCCTCCCCTCTCTTTGCCGACGTCATAAATGTATAATTCTTAATGCTTTGTTCTTCTGCTCCTGATTACTGTTAGATTCTTGTTGTTTGTTTATTCTACACTGTTCTCATTAGCTTTGATATTCTCTGTACACTGTCACAGTTTTAAATAAAATTCAAAAAAATCCGGTAGATGGCCGGGTTTTGAGAACAAATCGATCCGACCGGAACCAGATTTTTGAAAAATCGGCGACCCGGGTCGGATTATCTAGCCTTCCGGATATCCGGTAAATTTCTTTAAAATATGTTTATACACAAATTAACCCTTCAGCTTATAGAACGAAAAAAATAACTAAGAATCTAATTACATAAGTAACATGCTAAAAACAACTAAAAAGATTTTTAGTTTCTAGTGGGTCCCCCACGACCTTGATTTTTTGGGATTGGGCATAAGTCTGTTTACCCTTATCCATTCAGAGAAGTTGGAAACCTCATGATGTGCATATTCAATTAGCTTCGCTACATCATCCGATGCAATTCTTGTATTGGTTTCGTCAGCATAGATGCTAGCCCAGGAGAATTCAAGACACTTTCCTAAATCATTCAAGTAACAAGTGAAAAAGAGAGGGCCCAAAGAGGAACCTTGGGGAATGTCACAGGTTAAATTTCTGGTTTTTGAATGCTGACCATTCAGAGAGCAAGACTGCTTTCAATTATTTAAGTAGGACTCAAACCAATCAGAAGTTTTTCCTCTTATTCCATATGCAAGTAAATTTTGGAGTAAAATATTGTGATCGACCTTATCGAAAGCTTTCTTAAGATCGAGAAAAATTATGAGATTTACATTGTTTTGGCCAATATTTTCGTACAAGACAACTGGGCTGCTTATCAGTGATATTATTGTAGAGTACAACTTGCGAAAAGCTGCTTGGTTGCATGTAAAACTGGTTTTAAGAAGCTCAAACAGCTGATCGTGGGTTAGCCGTTCTAGCAATTTTGAAAACACCGAGATTGCAGAGATAGGCCTGTAGCTATTTAGCTCAGTCCTTGAGCCAGATTTGTAATTTGGGCTCACTCTCGCCAATTTCCAAACGGCAGGGAAAGCACCATACTCGAGTGATGAGTTATAAATTAGCATTAGGGGATAGGCGATTAATTCCCTCGCATCTTTTACCGAAGCTACACTGACTTTGTCAGGGCCGGACGCTTTTCCGTTCTTTAGCTGATTTATAGCATCCACAACACACGTTTTACCTACCGTTTTAAACAGCATGTCGTTGTTTACTTGTGTTGACTTGTTTCGTTGTTTACTTTATATGTTGCAAGCAGTTATCATTTGGTCTCGCTTCTATGCTGCTAGCAAGCTTTGGTCCAAAATTGTCAAAAATGATTATATAGTATTTCAAGCACATCACGTTGTTTTGTCAACGTTTTACCATCTATTTTGATGCTGGAAACTGTTGTGGATTTGATATCTTTTTATAATACTCTATTTATTTGAACAAGTGCTTTGTGGTACAAAACTTCACAATTGCTAGAAAAGCGGAACTAGTTTTCGCATACTTAAGGTTACGGTAAACGTTTTGAACACGAAAATTGGTTTTTCCTTCCCAAAGGCCAAACTGTTCAAAGAATCTGGGTAAACTTTCGATGCACAAGATAATGGCGTATCTAGCCAGATCAAAATTATTGGCAAATAATGTTAAATGTTATTTTCCATGCGAATTTATTGCTCAAAAAGTGTACCACCTTAAAAAGCTATTTTGTACCCTTGCGTTTGAGGTAACAAAATCTGACTTGTACCAACAGGAAGTGCAGATCCTAAGCTACCAAAGTGTGTCTCAGATTTTGTAAAATTCCTCCTCTTCTTGAAACTTTACCCTGTCAAAAATTGGCAAACAGTTTTTCCACCCTCCCGCAGCTGTATTTGGGTATAAAGGACGGACAAGAGCAAACAAAAATATTTTGAGACACACTTTGGTTGCCCAACATCTGCCCTGGCCGTGTGCAAATTTTCGAGCCATTCGATTGGTTCCTTGGGTACAAAATAGCTTTTTCGTACCTGTATGTAGAGGAATTTCGAGTCCGGAGAAAACGGGATTTTACTGATCGCACTTGCGATGATACACATCGGGATCATATTACCAACAATGTAATCCGGGTCAAGTAGTTTAGGCTCTAAGATCAATCAGCGTCTTTAAATAAGCACAACAACCCATGGATGTGCCATACTCTTACACAAACCACCGGAAGCAGAACAAGGATGATCGTCTTAACAGGTCGAGGAATTTGAAAACCGCTGCTAGAAACTTTGATAAGAAAATCATGGAAACCTTCGTTTATACGGGACTTTCTCCATTTTCAAAACATCTTCTAGCTTCAAACATGGCATCATTATGTGCCTTATTTATTCGGCTATCAGAATGTGAAGTAACCGAAAAATGGATGTTTTTTTCCAGAAACGTTTACCGTAACCTTAAAGTACTTTTTTCGTCCGACACGCCTCAGAGTATGCATACGTCGGAAAATAACCAAAAACTGACCGAATAAATTTCGATCCGCATCTGGCTATTTTTTCGGTCAGTGAAAAAGTGGAAAGAGTTTTAGGAAAGGTGAAAAAATCAAATAAACGCTTCCTCTTTTAAAGGCCCCCTTGAATAAAAAACGCCCCGGGCGTTTTATCGAAGCATACAGCAAGTGAGTCATAAAACGCACCAAATTTTGATATTTTACGAACGGTGCTCCGAAGAGTATGCGCATGCGTATAGCGTATATGTAGCACAAAGGCCTACTTCCGCGAATCTATCCACGAAAGGCAACGTTTTCCGCGAGTGCAAAATATTTTGGTTAATTTCGTTTCCCGGCATTTTTTGTTGTTTAAAATTTTGAGAAATGGCCTCAAAACAAACTTCTCAAGACACAATGGGAGGATCATTTCAGAGAGAAACTTCTGAAGACACGAGAGTAAGTTGCTACATCTCATTTCTTCAAATCTGGCTGACGAGTTCTTTTAAAAATGAGTTTCAACAGGGAAAAATGAAAACTCCATGACTGATAAATATGCTGTATCCTCCTCCTATTGTATTTTAATTTTAACTAAGGGTCTTTGCATCGTCATCATGAACCATTGATTATATGTCATCATATTTGTAATAAAAAAGGGCACACTGACAGCAATTTCAGGGGTTGTTGTTGAAAATTACGCATTTTGACATAAAATAAGGAGCAGTGTTTTGTTAAATTTGGTAAGTTGAAAAATTGTTTCTTCCCAAAAAATTACTTACCAAACAAATTCCAAAAAAATATTCGCACAGAAACTACTTATTTATAAGAAACTGGAAATAATTAAGGGTTTTGACATTTGGATGTTTATGTGAAATCCCATTTAATCTTGATTTTGACACATGCATTTCTGTTATTAGCAATCAAGAAAACGTGGGAGGAAGCAAACCGGCTTCATCCCGAACCGGTCGTATCGCAATGTATATGACCAAAGACAAAGAGAGCAGATTAATGGCAAAGTAAGTGCTACTCTTGAGGATTGAGAAAATTTTGAACCAAAATAGCTTTTAAGATTAAATAACTGTTTTATAGCACACATTGATTGCAAAATAGCCGGTTTTGAAAATAGCGAATGATATAACTTCATCAAATTGTCTAGTTGTCTTGATTTGTATATTTGTACATACAGCACAATGTACATTAGTGTTAATGCCCTATATTGATAAGATATATATTGATGAGACATTAATTACCTTTTCCTTTTGTAGTTGAAGGAGTGGTTCACAAGGAGTGGTGCTGTGACAGTGGCACTCACATTGATCAGCAATGATGAAAATGACTATTTTGTTCAGTACTTGGGTGTGTGGTGTTGCCTAGTATTTTATGTCAGTGTAAAATTTATTGGAATTCTAGATGACAACTTGCACATCAGTAACTGATTGTATGCAATAGATGGTGATTCAGTTCTAACTGCTGTAATTTTTTTCAATTTGTAGGAGATGAGACATTTCGTGAATTTGTAGAGGATGAGTACATCCAAAACAAGTTCATGGAAGTTGCAGTGAAAGGACTGGAAGAGAGATCGAGTGGAGGAAAGCGCCCTCATACAGATGATGAGTGTGAGAAGGAAGGTGTGCATTGATGCTAGTTTTTTTAAGTTAGTTATAACTGTCATATTCTTAAGTATTTCATACCTATATATATGTATATGTATATGTATATAAATGATCGAAGAAGCTTAAAAAACTTTTAAGATAGGATATCTTTAAGATTTTTACATCTCTTAAATGATATCAGAGGTGGCTGAGGGAACACTTTCCTATGCTCTTCTGATACTGTAAGCATAGAATGAAGTCTCCTGGCCACCTTGCCCAAATTATTTAAGCATGTAGTAACAAACGGAGCCAGCCCATTCCCATTGTGTACATGTGTCCCATCAGCCTTATCCAGTAGTGTAACCCTATCCTGCCTACATGCCTTATCTATCTGTTCTGTTATAAGTGATTCCTCATAACCCCTTGCCTTTAACCATCCAGCAAAATCCAAATCCATCAAAACTGGCGACCGTCCGAACAAATCCTACGTAACCTCAAAGCCTGACTATAGGGTATCGCCTTCTGGGTATGCCATGGGTAGCAGGACTTCTTATGTAAATACTGAAGTGTATCTTAAAACTTTTACTTTTACTGTTCAGATTTATTTTACAAGTAGTTTTTCAAAGCCATTATATTGAAATTGTTGCAATTACTTAAAAGGTACTTTCCATACTACTTCAATTTGTACAAGAGCATCTTAAAATTAACTCATACATAAAATATGGCAACTTTTATTTAGATGTGGATGATGATATCGTAAGTCTTCTAACTGCTGGGCAGAAGACATATCTGCAATTGGTTGTTGGGGACAAATGCAAACTGATAGGCAGAATTGTAAAAAGTAAGTATGAAGTATAAAGATCTCTTTCTTCTTATTCTTATTTTCAGCATTTAAACAGTGAATCTAAAAGGATCTATAAATTCTTGATTTGTCTCTATCTATTTGCTAAAAAGGTGGACAACATCATGGAAAGCTGTGGAAGGAGGAAGACAGACCATTGTGGTGGCCTCTGAAGGATTTCCGGTCCCCCAATGCTGGCAATCCTCGTATGCGAGTCGAAGAGTTGGATCTGATCTTGGATTCTTATAGAGATTTTCTCTTGAGAACCCAGAGCAGCCAACTTGAAAATTTGACACCAGTGTATTCCCAGGTATCTTTCATCATGTGTTTTATTTGCCAATTTAGCTTTAAAATTGAGACATTCACTTAAGTGTTATTATAATTGTCACAACTATGCTATATATTTGTCTGCCCAATCAATATTTTGAACTTTTCGTAATTCCAAAAGTAGATGCCATACAGTGCCATTTTGTGCCAGAAATATTAAAAGCGCAAATTTTATTGAAGAATTAGATAGAAGAGAGAATTAGAGCAGTTGAGCAATTGGTAATTGGTGTACAACCTTCCTTATTCAGGAATTGGAACCAGTGGAAGAGTTAGCTGTCCCTGAATCAAACAGCTTCTCTACAGCTATGGAACAACTTAAGGAGATTGCCACGGTTTGAATACTAAGCACATTTATTAGAAATTCACTCACAGTATATGTTGAAAATACTAAAGTGTATGTTGAAAATACTAATGTCATGTTATACTGCAAGATAGTTTATTGAGTTCAGGTGGAAGTAAGTTGCTAAATCATCCTTGTTATTTTGTAGAATACCACGACATGGAACCAAGCGGTTTCAGAGGAGTTCCTTGCTAGAATCCCCCCTAATTCTAGTTTGGAATTTCTACGCATGGTGGTCAATCTCCTCCCAAAAACATGTGGCCTTGCAAAGGTACAAAAAGCATGGCTACAATCTGATGTTGAGTTGTGGTAAGATCTACATTATGCCCATGGTAATTTTGTGTCTTCCACATCTTTTTACATCCTATAAAAATAGTTGAAAAGCATGGATGAAGTTCTACAACGCCTGGAATTAGCAACTAAACCTAAACTAAGTGCTCTGTGTGTCCACGTTAAGTATGTTTGTATTACGAAAAATTTCTTCATCAGTTTTATTCATTATTTGTTATATCTGATAGTGCCAATGGCTTTATCATTTGTATTTTGTGATTCGAAGTGTTCGAAGCCATGTACCACCGTTCCTAAGAGGAAAGAGAGAGCCTGTTCGCGTCCGTGGCAACGACGTCTTTGAGGCGGTGTCTGCAGGGCTGTATGGAACAGAATGGTACTCGTCCGCGATGCGCCTTTGTTCCGTTGCAATAGGCTTGGAAAGGATGGCGACTATCATGGAAAAAGTGAGTAGCAAACGCATTACATTATTAATGATCTATCCCTGCCAAAGCATTAATAGCTGTAAGCAGTTTGTTTACAAACGTTCCTCTGAATGTTAACCAACCAGTGGCATGCTGGCGTGCAAAGGGTCAATATACCTTAAGCTATCTTTACGTGGTTTTACAGGTGCTTTAAATAGGTTTAGGTTTAGGTTTAAATCTTTACATTATCAATGAATGATGAAGGGTTAGGACGAACAAGTCAGTAAAAATTGACTTGAAAACTTAATTGCAATGGTGACTAAAAGATCTTTGAAGTTTAAAATGGCCCTCATGGCGCTCTAGCCTATTAACCCATTTGGCAATTGCAATTTCTGAAATGACGCCACATCATTCATTCCTTGAAAAGTAAATCAAAGTTTATTTTTAGTCGTTTCTTCGTTGATTCCAACAAAGTTATTACACTGCTTAAAATTTGGAGATCTTGAAGCAAAATTTAGTGGCGAACAGATTCGTTTCGACATTTCACTACTAGTTTTGACATGCAGCTGGGATAATGTGGACAATCGCTCTTAAAAAATTACATATTCCGCTATTTCGTATCCCAATTTTCTCAAGCCTTTCTTGTCTCGTAAAGTATTGATTGTCTTCGCTCATTCTCTATTTGGGTAGGTGCTTTTTAAGGTGAACATTTTTGCGCCCGTCAGATTTTATTGGCAGGGGTAGTTTTAATGAAACAAACTTTTCGACCAAGTTAACGAGGCAGCTATATGGACGACACCGTATTGATTTTAATTATAGTTGAATTTTTGACAAAACCCGTTTGCTCTTCTGACAACATTCTAATGATTATTCTTATTATGAAAATAGTATTTTGGTATATGTAGATAGTAAAAAATGTTTAACTATTTTACTTGTTATTTTTACCATTTCTCTCAAGAACCATTTGTTTTGAATTTTTAGCTACCCCACAAGAATCGTTCCCAAGTTGAGGCAGAAATTCTTGAAACGCTTGTGGAGACGGGACGTAGATGTAAGTGACATTGTTGTTTGCTTTATAAAGAATAAATTTCAATGGAACAATTTGAATGATATATAATGTTTATAGATATATAATCTGTAATGATTTCCTTTATATGATAATTAACTATAATATTCGTTTTTTTCTTGACAGCAACCGTACACCTTGGGCTGCTTGCCGAGACACTTAATGTGAGCATAAAGTGTCACTCTATGAACCCAACATACGATTTCCGGTATGATGCCGCAAATGCTTGGGCAGAATTGAACGTTTTGTGGTGTCTTGGGGATGATGGCGAGAGTAGGATCTATCCTTTACTTGAGCCGTCAGACAAGGCAAGATCTTGCCTTACCGATTGTGCCCAGCATTTTGGCTGTTCTACCGGGGATTCTTCTATAGAGTGCCCTTTATGCTGCAAAACATACCACATGAAGTGCCTCGCCAAGATTTTTGACAACTGCTGTGGTTGCCATGCGCTTACAAAAGTCCTATCCGTGTAAGTTTATTTCTGCTAATTTTCAGGAAACGCTTCACTAAACACGATCCCTTTTGCGTTGCCAATATGATAATCTTGCAGCTTTTTCCTTTAAGGGGCACTTAAAGGTGCCTCCTAAGGTTGGAATTGTGCTATCGAAATTAGTTTTCAAGCAATGAACAGTTGTCTTGTTTTCTGAATCGTCATCGAGCTACATTTGGTAATTCTAGAAAGGAAAAGCTGAGACAAGAGGACTCGGTAAAAAGAATGCTTCAAACTGGCAGCTTGAATTTGGAGGTATTAACGTATTCTTTGTTTGTTTTTACTCTTAAAAGAAGCACTTTATCAAGTGTTGGTGTATATACAATTTCCAAGAACATGTGTATATGGTTTTCAAACTAAATACAGCTTATTAATTTTATATAGTTAACGTAGTACAAAACCCATTCCTCTTTTAGGGACACCTCCGGGGTATAATTAGAGGGAACTTGTTCGCACCAAAAGTCCAGCTTTTCAAAAGTCTGGATGCGAACGAGGACGCTCTTTTCTTCCGTGGAAGGAACACCATCCGACATTGGCTAGGCGACGAAGATTCGACGGTGGTAAGTTCCAAATTTATTTATCCAATTGCGACTATATTTTATCCGAAGGTCACTCAGTGTTATACTTCTCCTTTTGCTTTACCTCTCTATACGTTACACAAAATTGTCATATTTCTCCAGGCCGAGCTCTTACTTGGTTACCTAGCTCGAATAGCGGGGAGCGAGAAAACGTTGGCGAACTTGGAAATCGGTTCCAAGATCGTTTTCAACAAATGGGTTCTGCTGCCTGAGGTAGAGTATTACTTACATTCTTTAATAACCGGGTTTTGAGAATAATCATCTGATTTCGTTAATAAACATTTTTCTATCAACATCGTTTTTAACCAGCAATTCCCTTCAGCTTCTAGCCTTTCTTGTAAGCCGAGAGGAACGAATCACGCTTGCACGTGCACGGACAATCCTCGTAAGTTATCCGCAACTTATCTGAAAGTAGAGATGAAAGCATTTTAAACATAGCTAATTCTCAGTGAGTTATTGATGAAATCGAAGTTATTACAAGATCATTTGTTTTAGGAAAGACCACCATATTGAACATGATAGACCACCATGTACCTTAACAACTCTCAGGTAAGTCAGTGATTAGCTGTAAATGGAAAACGTGAAATTGTAATTGTCTAGCTTGAATAAATCTCTATAAATCTATGATGATTATTATTGTGGATGCATTTAAAGTAGATAATGCTGTTATATACATACCTCAGTTTCGGTAAATTGTTTGTTAATGCCAAGTTCTTATACCAGAGGTGTAGTCTGACGTGCTTCAGAAACCTCTCCTCGGACATGTAGGAAACTTGATTTTTAAGCTTCTTTAGACCAGCATTTCTTTGTTCGTTTATTTGGCTATTGATGCTGGAAAACTTCGGGTACAAAGACATGTCGTAGCTTTTCGCACATGCTGTAAAGATACATTACCCGAATTACCGGAAAAAGTTGATGTGGATCAGATGCTTTGTTGCATTTCCAATCGGTTATATATTTGCTATGTTCTATTCCTGCCTATTTGGAGCAACGTATTTGTACAAACCTTTGTGATTCTTCCAGTGGAAGCGATCAACGACGAATGTCGTTTCTTTAAAAAATGTAGGGTCACGATTTAAGCAGTAGGCGTGCAAGGAACCATTGTCGTAATGATCTTGCGACCTAGAGTCAAAAAAATTCCATGATGTCATTCAGTTCAATGTTTATGAGAAGCTTCATTTGTCGTAAATATTGAAAAAATAAGAAAAACAAACCAACCTTGTTGGAAGCGTGTTCTGAATATTTCGAAGGGAATGTTTGGCGATTCTCGGTAATCCATTACTTGGAAACCGTAGCAAACACCTGGAATAACATGCAGCCATTATAAAAAGAGAAAGACTTAACAACATAAGACTTAATCCTTGGGTTGTGCCCTAGCTGTCATCAAATTTGGAACATTTAAAATTTCTTTTTTTGTAAATGTCTCTTGTGTACTTTCTCAATACCATTATTATTGCTTTTTAGCATGCTGATATAACTACTTTACTAACCGTGTTGGCAGTAGACCGTAAATATTCCAGGCATTAATGACTGTCCTTTGCGACTTTTTGAACAATCAGTCGTGATCTTTTCCTTTTCTCCGTCACTTCTGTAAACGCCTCTTTCGCAAACTCTAGGCCAACACGGGAAATAGTCTCTTTGCAAGGTTTCCGACCTTTCGTTAGCAGCGACGAGCTCGTGTTGTGTCTTAAGAAATGGCTTTCGACTGATGATTTTCATCTCTCTCAGTAGACTCTTCCACTCAACTGGCATCTTAAGCGACCCGATGGTTGCTAGCGCGTCGAAGATCACAGGTGCGTTATCTTGAAGTGCTAACAAAGCTGGCAAGTTGTGCCCTATCTGGTCGCAACTTTCGATTTCATCGAGGGCTCTGTGGACCACATCTGTAGTGGGCAATAGGAGCAGACCGGAGAGGCCGATGAGATGCACGTCAGCAGAGATTGCACGGGTTGCGGGATGCTGTGCCAGGAGTCAAACTCTTTCTCACACCACGAAAGAAACGACGACAAAGCTGGTTGCTCGCTTTGAAGCAATTTGTGCGTTAGCTGGATCTCTTCATTAGACACATTCGTCGTACAGTATTTGCCAGTTGCATACGCACTTCCTTCTTCTTTAGGAATATTCTTTCCTTGAAACTAGTAAAGTAATAAGCAGAGATAAGAAACTCGTTACCTAGGTCCAATATACAGAATAACCGATTTTTCGCTTTTGAACAGTTCCCTAGACAAACAGAATGCTAGCAATTCTTCGATAACGATGAACCAGGTCTGTAGGTAACATATCAATACCAGTTGATTGCAATAGATTTATGTCAATCTAAAAGCTGCAAAATACTTATCTTCCTGAAAGACATACACCCTCCATAGCGTCTGTCGGTAGAGAAATGTTTGTTGCATACTCTCGACGAAAGCCAAGCGTAGTTGCATCGCAAGATAGAATGGTTGGATGCTGCTGACAGATCTGACACATGAAGCCATCACAGTAGTCGACATCCATGAGGTCAAGAAATGCATACCACGACATGCGCCACTGTTGGTAGTTTATTGTTTCTACTTGGTGGCTGTGTGCGGCGTGGTGGTACAGCTTCATGGAATCATGAAAGCCAACTAAGCTTGAGCTGTGAGAGAACGAAAAATTATCAACAGTTAGAATACAAAAATGTTTGAGCGTTTTCATTCGAGATGGCTGCAAGTGGGAATCGGAGAATGCCTAAGACTTCACTATGGTAAAATCACTGGTTTATAATCTTCCACCTTTCCATATCATTTATTGAAATTTCTGTTCATATGATTTTGTTAGATTAAGGCAAAGGTTTTGTTTTGAGGATACGAACCTGTTTCCAGTAAGGAATCTGAACAAGTAGTCCTTGAGAACATCATGGCCGATCAAAAATTCCCCCATGTTCAAAATTCCCCTGCTTGACCCGCAATAATCTTGTTTGGAGCCGCAGTTTGGACATTTTCGCCAAGGAACTGAAATATACGTTGTATATGTTGTATATGTATACGAGCTTAGGTAGAAAATCCTTAAGTATTCTTATATCAATAATATCAAATAACATGCTAAATAACAATAAACATATCATATCAATAAAATGCTAAATAACATTTTAGTTTGTCTTTTATGCCATTATTTATTGCACCTTCTACGTATTTGATGGAGCTCCGCGTCACGATTTTTTTTGCCCTTTCCCAAAATAGCTCAGAGTTGAACGACGTGTTGCAGGTTGCACATATTTCTCCGGCAAAGTCGGGTATCAGAGTCAACCTTCCGTCGTCGAATTGTAGGAAAACATCGGTCATTGTTCCATTCATAACGCTGATTTGTAGATCCGTTGTTGCCCATCCAATTCTTCCAGTCGACAGGGACCTTTTTGGTTTCGACCTGCTCTCTTGGTTCTTTAGCCTCTCTGCCCTATCCACCATTGCTGTAAATCGCTCAGAGGCCGTGTCTGCTTCAGCGCAGATTCCACTGAATGCCTTGACGTGACAGCAGTGGTGCCGGCCAAAGCAACAGGAATGGCACACATAGCCTCTTCTGTCCACACCGACAATCCCGAAGTCGTCCTCGGACAGCTCTACGTATACAGTAGGGTTGTTGCCAAAACTCACTTCCTTGATTAATGGAGAATTCTGGAAGAAATTAACCACAAAATCATTCAAAACACTTCAGACCCATTACCAGTGGCGGAGCGTACAATTTTGTAACATTTGCACATTTTTGTATATTTTTGCACAAAAATTTAATCAACATTTGTTCACAACTTCATTATAATGCCAGCATTGTAAGGCATTATATGCCACCATTATATTCCTGGTACTTTACCTTACTATATTGATGTTCATAATAACCTCCATCATCTACAACAGCAAAAGTTACATTTTCAGTTTATGTTGTTCCACAAAGGAAAGTGATAGTGTGCAATGAAGTCAGAAAAAGCAGGCTTGAGATTATAGTAGTCCCATCTTATAACTGTAGTATAATGACTATGGACAATTATTTTCATACTCTAAACGGTTTTGAGTATTATGCGATTATTCTGAATATTATTTTGAATTTGTTCTAGATTAATTTGGTGCTGTAACATTGCCGATATGCATGAAATATAAACAGTTATTATTACAATAATCGTACCTTCCACACTTGTGTTACACTTTATGTCATTCAGCTGATCCCATTTTCTCGCTATCTTTTTGCAAACAATGATGTGAATGCATTCGGGATACTTTTCACATACCCGAAATTCGAATTCTGTAAAAGCCAGTGTGTATCATTATGAAAATGATTGCAAGAAAAAATTAAAGAGTAAGCGTTGCGCCTGCATGCAGAAACATGACTGCTCATATCTGCTAGCGTTTATGCTTCAGGAACAAAGAGTACAAACTGACCTGCAGCAGTCCCCTGGACACTGTCGTTGGTATTCGCAATGAAGGCACGGCGATTCTTGTCGCACGAACAAGTGTACTGCCATACTTCTTCATCCGTGAACACCACAATCATCCGTCGGACCAGTACAAAGTCATGCAGCTGGAGACAAAAAGTGAGGACAGAAAAAAGTCAGATTCTGATTAGGTGCATCTAAACGACCATCGATACCCATACCCTGAATCTGGCAGCAGTTCCAAAATAAGACTCTATTGACATCGAGACCATGGTTGGGTCTAAAATCAAGTGTCTATATTATGAAATATAATCATCTATATTATCATCTAATTTAAAATAGCATTGACTCATTAGTGCTACCAACCGCAGGAATTACTGGTGGTCTTGCGAGAATTCATTTTTATTTACAATTTTTATTTATCATAGAAGAGTTTTAGGTTTTTGTACAGGCCGCCCTTACCTTTAAGCTGCCTTTCTTCAAATTGACATCTTTTAGCAGAAACTTGCTGAATCTTTCATCCAGGGCAACTAGACCATTTTCTCTCAGGATCTCCATCATGTAGGCATCATCTCGACCTATCGATAACTGAAACGAGAGCAATATGAGAGTACTAGGCAAGTTATCAACACGAAAATAATTTGAAATTTAGTTTTGACAGTAGTTATCGTGATGAGAAAAGGTTATGGCTATGTAGGAAAGTGAATTCGATTACCTTCGTAGGCGTTGCTAGAGCTGTAGCACCAGGCAAAGGTGTATGGCAGTCAGTCTTAAAAAAAATTGCCAAATATCAAACGGTGTTTATATAAAACGTATCTGCAACATTATCTAAATAAAATACAGATCAATTAATCTCTTCATTCTCCAACTTTTTTCTGGTAAAGACAGAATTAAAAGGTCTAAGGTAGGGTAGAAGAGTCTAAGGTAGAAGAGCTTCCCACCTCATCGTCGCTACTTGAAATTCCCAGATCTTCCAGGTCAACATCGCTACTGTCGTCAAATTCGGCCAGCCCTGCTGCTACACCTTGAGGAAAAGAAAGAATTGGTGGTTTCTACCATAGTACACTGCGAAGGGAAGAAACGTCTACTTGTCAGGTGGGTTTGAATGGTTGCTAAAAAGATCAAATGTACTCACAAGCATCGCCTGCATCAGAGCGTACTACCATACTGTCTGAGTTGACATTGTCCGTTGAAGGATCAGTCGTCGCTTCTGCAACCGCTTTGGGCTTCTTGCGTGTGTACGACTTTGGGCGACTTCGCCTGTTCGACATTAAAGATAATGTTTTGAAACTATGCTTGGGCACATAACTTGATTTCCCGACCACGTAAATTTTTCTTCTGGAACCTTCACCAGTGTCGCTGTTTCTGCTTCTCTCGTGATTCTCCATTGCAACAAATCTTGTTGGATCAGGAGTGGGTTGAAGCCACGAATGAAATAACGATGCCCTTAAATATTGAAAGATGAGTTACAGGTTTAATACGTGTGATAAGTTTTCAATAATAATTGCCAATTGTAGATTCAATGAAACGTTGTGAAAAAAGTGACAAAAAGGCGGAAATACTTGAGTCCAATAGCACATTGACATTCTAAAAACTATTCAAGTAAGGTAAATTAAGTCAAACATCTGTAAAAAAGAGATAAAAGGATGGCCTTTCAAAGAAGGAACAATACAAGTGATTTGCGAATTGTCAAGCTAAATACGTGTGAAAAGTTTTTCAAAGCATTCAATAATAATTACCAACTGTAGATTGAATGAAACGTTGTGAAAAGAATGACAAAAAGGCGGAAATACTTGAGTCCAATAGCACATGGGACATTCTAAAAACTATTCAAGTAAGGTAAATTAAGTCAAACATCTGTAAAAAGAGATAAAAGGATGGCCTTTCAAAGAAGGAACAATACAAGTGATTTGCGAATTGTCAAGCTAAATACGTGTGAAAAGTTTTTCAAAGCATTCAATAATAATTACCAATTGTAGATTCAATGAAACGTTGTGAAAAAGTGACAAAAAGGCGGAAATACTTGAGTCCAAAAAAAATTTAGCAAAGCAACACTAGAATCCTGTACCAAAATTTGACATGCAATAACGGTGACCCCTCCACACATTAAAAGTCGTAGAAACGGGTCAGTTGGTTGAAAATGTTGTTAAACTGCTTAACCCGTTTAGTTTTACTGGTAAACAGTGCTGGAACACTTTTGGTTGGCCAAACTGCCCAGAAGCCCATCGAATACGGCACCGTTAACTCTTACCAAAATTTGACATGCAATAACGGTGACCCCCTCCACTCATTAAAAGTCGTAGAAACGGGTCAGTTGGTTGAAAATGTTGTTAAACTGCTTAACCCGTTTAGTTTTACTGGTAAACAGTGCTGGAACACTTTTGGTTGGCCAAACTGCCCTAGAAGCCCATCGAATACGGCACCGTTAACTCTTACCAAAATTTGACATGCAATAACGGTGACCCCCTCCACTCATTAAAAGTCGTAGAAACGGGTCAGTTGGTTGAAAATGTTGTTAAACTGCTTAACCCGTTTAGTTTTACTGGTAAACAGTGCTGGAACACTTTTGGTTGGCCAAACTGCCCTAGAAGCCCATCGAATACGGCACCGTTAACTCTTACCAAAATTTGACATGCAATAACGGTGACCCCCTCCACTCATTAAAAGTCGTAGAAACGGGTCAGTTGGGTTGAAAATGTTGTTAAACTGCTTAACCCGTTTAGTTTTACTGGTAAACAGTGCTGGAACACTTTTGGTTGGCCAAACTGCCCAGAAGCCCATCGAATACGGCACCGTTAACTCTTACCAAAATTTGACATGCAATAACGGTGACCCCCTCCACACATTAAAAGTCGTAGAAACGGGTCAGTTGGTTGAAAATGTTGTTAAACTGCTTAACCCGTTTAGTTTTACTGGTAAACAGTGCTGGAACACTTTTGGTTGGCCAAACTGCCCTAGAAGCCCATCGAATACGGCACCGTTAACTCTTACCAAAATTTGACATGCAATAACGGTGACCCCCTCCACACATTAAAAGTCGTAGAAACGGGTCAGTTGGCTTGAAAATGTTGTTAAACTGCTTAACCCGTTTAGTTTTACTGGTAAACAGTGCTGGAACACTTTTGGTTGGCCAAACTGCCCTAGAAGCCCATCGAATACGGCACCGTTAACTCTTACCAAAATTTGACATGCAATAACGGTGACCCCTCCACACATTAAAAGTCGTAGAAACGGGTCAGTTGGCTTGAAAATGTTGTTAAACTGCTTAACCCGTTTAGTTTTACTGGTAAACAGTGCTGGAACACTTTTGGTTGGCCAAACTGCCCTAGAAGCCCATCGAATACGGCACCGTTAACTCTTACCAAAATTTGACATGCAATAACGGTGACCCCTCCACTCATTAAAAGTCGTAGAAACGGGTCAGTTGGTTGAAAATGTTGTTAAACTGCTTAACCCGTTTAGTTTTACTGGTAAACAGTGCTGGAACACTTTTGGTTGGCCAAACTGCCCTAGAAGCCCATCGAATACGGCACCGTTAACTCTTACCAAAATTTGACATGCAATAACGGTGACCCCTCCACACATTAAAAGTCGTAGAAACGGGTCAGTTGGTTGAAAATGTTGTTAAACTGCTTAACCCGTTTAGTTTTACTGGTAAACAGTGCTGGAACACTTTTGGTTGGCCAAACTGCCCTAGAAGCCCATCGAATACGGCACCGTTAACTCTTACCAAAATTTGACATGCAATAACGGTGACCCCTCCACTCATTAAAAGTCGTAGAAACGGGTCAGTTGGTTGAAAATGTTGTTAAACTGCTTAACCCGTTTAGTTTTACTGGTAAACAGTGCTGGAACACTTTTGGTTGGCCAAACTGCCCTAGAAGCCCATCGAATACGGCACCGTTAACTCTTACCAAAATTTGACATGCAATAACGGTGACCCCTCCACACATTAAAAGTCGTAGAAACGGGTCAGTTGGCTTGAAAATGTTGTTAAACTGCTTAACCCGTTTAGTTTTACTGGTAAACAGTGCTGGAACACTTTTGGTTGGCCAAACTGCCCTAGAAGCCCATCGAATACGGCACCGTTAACTCTTACCAAAATTTGACATGCAATAACGGTGACCCCTCCACACATTAAAAGTCGTAGAAACGGGTCAGTTGGTTGAAAATGTTGTTAAACTGCTTAACCCGTTTAGTTTTACTGGTAAACAGTGCTGGAACACTTTTGGTTGGCCAAACTGCCCTAGAAGCCCATCGAATACGGCACCGTTAACTCTTACCAAAATTTGACATGCAATAACGGTGACCCCCTCCACTCATTAAAAGTCGTAGAAACGGGTCAGTTGGCTTGAAAATGTTGTTAAACTGCTTAACCCGTTTAGTTTTACTGGTAAACAGTGCTGGAACACTTTTGGTTGGCCAAACTGCCCTAGAAGCCCATCGAATACGGCACCGTTAACTCTTACCAAAATTTGACATGCAATAACGGTGACCCCCTCCACTCATTAAAAGTCGTAGAAACGGGTCAGTTGGCTTGAAAATGTTGTTAAACTGCTTAACCCGTTTAGTTTTACTGGTAAACAGTGCTGGAACACTTTTGGTTGGCCAAACTGCCCTAGAAGCCCATCGAATACGGCACCGTTAACTCTTACCAAAATTTACATGCAATAACGGTGACCCCCTCCACACATTAAAAGTCGTAGAAACGGGTCAGTTGGCTTGAAAATGTTGTTAAACTGCTTAACCCGTTTAGTTTTACTGGTAAACAGTGCTGGAACACTTTTGGTTGGCCAAACTGCCCTAGAAGCCCATCGAATACGGCACCGTTAACTCTTACCAAAATTTGACATGCAATAACGGTGACCCCTCCACTCATTAAAAGTCGTAGAAACGGGTCAGTTGGCTTGAAAATGTTGTTAAACTGCTTAACCCGTTTAGTTTTACTGGTAAACAGTGCTGGAACACTTTTGGTTGGCCAAACTGCCCTAGAAGCCCATCGAATACGGCACCGTTAACTCTTACCAAAATTTGACATGCAATAACGGTGACCCCCTCCACTCATTAAAAGTCGTAGAAACGGGTCAGTTGGCTTGAAAATGTTGTTAAACTGCTTAACCCGTTTAGTTTTACTGGTAAACAGTGCTGGAACACTTTTGGTTGGCCAAACTGCCCTAGAAGCCCATCGAATACGGCACCGTTAACTCTTACCAAAATTTGACATGCAATAACGGTGACCCCCTCCACTCATTAAAAGTCGTAGAAACGGGTCAGTTGGCTTGAAAATGTTGTTAAACTGCTTAACCCGTTTAGTTTTACTGGTAAACAGTGCTGGAACACTTTTGGTTGGCCAAACTGCCCTAGAAGCCCATCGAATACGGCACCGTTAACTCTTACCAAAATTTGACATGCAATAACGGTGACCCCCTCCACTCATTAAAAGTCGTAGAAACGGGTCAGTTGGCTTGAAAATGTTGTTAAACTGCTTAACCCGTTTAGTTTTACTGGTAAACAGTGCTGGAACACTTTTGGTTGGCCAAACTGCCCTAGAAGCCCATCGAATACGGCACCGTTAACTCTTACCAAAATTTGACATGCAATAACGGTGACCCCCTCCACTCATTAAAAGTCGTAGAAACGGGTCAGTTGGCTTGAAAATGTTGTTAAACTGCTTAACCCGTTTAGTTTTACTGGTAAACAGTGCTGGAACACTTTTGGTTGGCCAAACTGCCCTAGAAGCCCATCGAATACGGCACCGTTAACTCTTACCAAAATTTGACATGCAATAACGGTGACCCCCTCCACACATTAAAAGTCGTAGAAACGGGTCAGTTGGCTTGAAAATGTTGTTAAACTGCTTAACCCGTTTAGTTTTACTGGTAAACAGTGCTGGAACACTTTTGGTTGGCCAAACTGCCCTAGAAGCCCATCGAATACGGCACCGTTAACTCTTACCAAAATTTGACATGCAATAACGGTGACCCCCTCCACACATTAAAAGTCGTAGAAACGGGTCAGTTGGCTTGAAAATGTTGTTAAACTGCTTAACCCGTTTAGTTTTACTGGTAAACAGTGCTGGAACACTTTTGGTTGGCCAAACTGCCCTAAATCTTGTTGGATGTTGAGTGTTCACATTTAGAAAGAAGATACAATGTATAATTGAAAAAGATAACACAAAATAAGGAAATCTTTAACATTGTTTTAAAGATTTAACATACAGAGAAGGTGAACATGATTTATTCCAAAGTGAGTAGATTTTGGTATTTTTTCCCTGGATGTCTGTAGCTGGTAAAGGCTGACCTTTTTGCAAGTTATGTGACTTGTCTGTGGAAGATCGGCGATATCAAACAAAATAATTCTCCATATTTGTGACAGTGGAAGATGTGAATTTTCTTCAATTGGAGTCCTCATAACTGTTCATCAAAAGAGTTGTCAATTATGCTCCTACAAATAAAACAATAATCATTAGCATTGAGAAAGCATCAAAAGAAATCTATTGTTTGCAAAATTTACAAGTTTCTTGACATTTCAATATTTTGTGTTTTTCACAAGTTTTACCTGTAAGGACCATAGTTAGCATTTGGACATTTGGCAACCCCCTCCACTCCTCATGTTGACTGAACAATACAGTAATTGATAGTAATATATGCTGACTTAAGCATTGTAGTCATATGTGGAATTAACTACCCAAAAAGGGTACTAACTGACATCTAGCCTTATGTTGCCTGCTGGCACTGCTCTAGAATTTTAAATCATCATAGGTTCAAAAACATTATAAAGCTGTTAAGGCATTTTAATAAAACAGCAATAAATATCAATTTAAACCCATAATACCCTATTTAACAAATATGCCATAATAGCCATGATAGAACACAGCATATCCCACTTCAACCATAATACAATTCAAACATAATGATGTCAAGTTTACATTCTAATGATGCATACTAACTCAATGGAAGAAATTCATTTTACAAGTTGGGGGGGGGGGCATTTGGAAGAAATGCACAAACCTGGGGGGCAATGCCTACAAAAGTAAGCAATTCTGCTGACAACTGACAAATTTAACGGTTTAGCAAAACCTGGGGGGAGGATGCTTTCCCTAAACCTCTGCAATTTCAACCACTGTACTCACCGACTATACAGAAAATATTGACAAAACTAGTTGATATGAAAAGCAATTTCATAACATTTACTCAAATGTTCAGTGTCGATACTCAATTAGCATGAATAGGCACTCAATATTCAATTAACTTTAGTGGGTATTTACTTAAAACAGTTTTAATAGAATGAATCATACTCATTATTTATGTCTGGTTTAATTGACAACTCTTGGGCTTTCTCTGTTGATCAATCTATTAGGAAATTATGGAATGATTCAATTTAAAATGCCTGTTATGATGTTAATGCCATTAAATA
Organism: Nemopilema nomurai; assembly: GCA_003864495.1. Lineage (NCBI taxonomy): Eukaryota > Metazoa > Cnidaria > Scyphozoa > Rhizostomeae > Rhizostomatidae > Nemopilema > Nemopilema nomurai. The sequence goes on from ML133483.1 coordinate 217,768, forward strand.
CTTAACTGGCTTTTCAGTGTCTGAAAAGTGAAAGCTGTCAAATTCATGCATATAGGTAATGTTTCTCCTAGAAAATGGTTCCCCAGTAAACAGTGGAGCCCCAGTCTAGGGCTTGTCAATAAAGATTGATTCCTCAAACATCGCCCATGTTGTTTCGATGCATTATTGTCGCTATAATAGACACAAATTTCATGACACATCGGCTTCCTAGCCAGTAAACATTCAGCTATAAGTTTCTGCAACAACCATTTTTTAAACGTGAAATGCGCTCAGCCCCAACAAAACAAATCAAAATATACTCCTTTAACTTACATCAGAACAAATTGTCGAAAATATTGCGTTATTTAGAACGAGCATTGGATAAAAGCAAGAATGCATTCTGTCTAAATAAGTTTAGTCATTTGAAAATAAAACGAACCCTATGGGGTTAAACCGTGTATACTTGCCCTGGGTATCGTTACCGCCGTTGCTCCTCGAATTTGGTTGCATGGCTTAATAGCTCAAACGTATTTTTCCTTGTACCTTTCAACTCTCATACCATAAAATGTTTCAGATAACCAATTTAGTGCTGACAATACTACCAAAACTAATATTTGTCCTGGTTTTCAGAGCTCTCTTGGAGCGAGGACACCTTATTGAAGTAGCCTCTTGCGCAAGAAAAACTGCGGCCGGCTATGATTAATACGAGACCGCACCGTTCGTAAAATATCAAATTTTGGTGTATTCTATTCCTGAGCAAGTTGCTGTTGCGCATGGATCGAATCAGTTAGGTAGGCCTAGCTCGCTTCGGCGTGCCTACCCTAACCCTAACTACGGGGCTGTTAATTCACGTTGACAGTTCAACAAGCCTTGAGTTACATCTCTGAGAGGTTTTTAACGTATTTACTTGACAGAGGCAAGGCTTGAACGAATCAAAATACGTACTACCTAGCCAAGCTGCTTCAATGGTGATCGGTACTGGATTGTTCCTGTCAGACTTCGTCATACAGTGCATGGGTAGCTTCAATAGTGGGTGTTCTCACTAGGTTGACGCGAGGGGCCCAGGCCCACCTCCTGTGTACTGTTGACGATGTTGACCGTATGCCATGAGCGGAGAGAAACTGCAGTCTTTAGTCTCTTGTGGACCACGAAAACTTATGGTCTCTCGTTAGGCTAATGTGCTACATTTCATATTTATAGTTTTAGATGTAGTGTAACTCGACTGATATTTTTCGAACTTTTGTTTCATTTTCTGCTGCAGTTGGATGGTGTGAAATTGGGGATTAAAAGGTGAGACCTGTGCTAAAACTGTACAAACCATGCAAACAGAATGCAGAACGATGTGCTTAGTTTTCAGTGAAGTATACGACGAATGCAGATGATGTTTGAAGAGACATATTGTTCTAAGCAACTCTGTGGATGTTTATTCGCATATATTAACCTAAATAATTTTAAGGGCTTTAAAGCTAATATAGGGGACTTAGATGTATATCAAAGGTAAACAGAATGTATTATATGGAAAGAAACTAGAAGAATCTTTATGGCAATGAGCAACCCCTAGTTTAAATCTGTTTACAGTGTTTAAGACTTTGAAATACACAAATTTTGTTCAATTTTTGGCCATGTTCAAATAACAATTTGTTTTCTTGTTGAGCCTATACCACTCACTCTATCTCATTTTGGTATCAATAAAAGCTATTTGAATTGTTTAGAACACAGAAATTCATTTACCCTCAAAATATGTTAGCATACAGAATATGCATTGTGTTTCCATTAGTCTAGTTTGTGGGAACTTCAAAATATTTTTGTTTATATGTGTAGAAATCAACCTTCATATAAATCATTAAGAGGCAAAAAATTTTCAGACTCCATGTGAATCTACTTTATGTAGCTTTCTCACTTGAATTCTTTCAGTTTAGTTCAGTTCAGTGAATGAAATATGTGAATGGAATTTGTAAGCCTCTCATTGTTTTGATTTAACTCAGGGACAACTTCTTTTTGGATACTCACAATTTCTAGAGAAGCTTGTACCCTTTTTAGTACTCCAATCTGCAGAAAGTCTTTCTAACCTAGAATTTTGTCAAAATATTCATGAGAAGGAATACAGCCTTGATGAAAGATTTTGGTTATTTCGTCCTCTTTTTACCTGAAGTCAGTATTTACAATTTATCAAGAAGTAAATTCATATTCATTGTGCTCCATCAAATGTAGCTGTGTGGAACAAGACTCTGGATGATGGAATTAGAAAGTTAGCACGCGGGATGTGTTTCTAGGAAATCAAGTCCAGAGAAGTTCCTCAGAAACTTTACCTGAAATTGTGATCAGTACGATGTTGGATCTGCAATCATGTGACAAGAAAGCTTGACCCACAGTTATATTTAATAATTGCTGTTGCATGAGATGGATTAATGAAACCTTGTTTGGTTTTGGAAGCTACGTGGTCTTTTAAACATATTGCTCTCAAAGTCCAGACTGTGTCATGGCAATTCACAGGGCACAATCAAAGCCAGTTTCAAGGTCATAAAATCTTACCACAAAATGCCCAATAAACAAAGTATAACGCTAAAGAAAGAAATGCTTGGAGTTATTTGAATACGTCAAAACAACACAGCTAAAGTAACTTTAGTAGAGAATTTCTATGAAAGTTCATGCCCACCTAAAGGCATGTAACAAATGTTGGAAATTAAATCATTATGCCTGTGTGGGCTGCGAGAAAGTCCACAAGCGACAAAAGGAAGGGTAAAAGAAATCCAACCACACGAGACTGCAATCGAAAATGATCCCAGTGTAGTATAATCCATCCATCACCAGAAGTTCCTAGATGGTGTAATATAAATGAAACAAAGCTTTACTTTAAGGTGATATAAATCTTGTTGTTTCAAAAAGTTTGAAGTTATGAATTATTGTTTGTGGCAGTTTAGAGGGTTCTTATTCCATATTTTATTCCAAAAGGACTAAACTCGACTTGTTGATCATTTACAGGCGGTATAATGTTGGGCAGTCTGAATTGTACCTTTTGAGATCTTGTGTTTAAATTTCATTAATGACATTAACTGATTCGTGAAGACTTGTGCGAAGAATAAGCTCGTGAAACCGAAGATTATGTTATAACAAAATTTTCGCTAGAACATACAAGTATATGCTCTTTTCAAATTCGAAATTACAATGTTGTTCGTGTTTGATCGATGCTAGTTATCTGTTAATTCAGCACTCTGCCTAAAAAATTTGAAATGCAAAACCTCTATTAATAAAGGGTTTAAGAATGACCTGTGAGGAAGATGGGACAGCCTGGGTAAATCGAAAGTTTTATAAGGTATTGCATGCATGTAATTTGAAATTATTCTTCCCAAATCTTCTTGCTTCACAAATGTTGATACAGAGCTACTGCTGAGACTGAGAACCTTGATGGTAGCGTGATGGTAGAAGAAGAGATTACAGCCGATTTAAGCAAAATTGAAAAACAAAATTCCTGAATTAAATGTAAAGATTAAGATTGCAGATGAACTTTGAATGGGTGATGTGATGTTCCCGTTCATGGGCAAACTGTGAAAGAGGCTGGATTGGAAACGAGAATTTCATAACAACAAACGAAGGCTTGCTGGAGGGTTGGGCAACCGTGAATGCGATTTATGCTGAGGTACGAATCGCGATTTTACACCTTTGATTTGGAGTAGAAAGTAATTTAGAGTTCGTTAGTACCTTCTTTTTTCGTAGCTTTGATCTTTTTTAGTGTTCTGTGATTTTGGGGAAAAGATACGACGCCAGAACGAACCGACGCAATAGGCGATTACCGGCCGGGTGGACTTTGACCACTGGTCAGACAAGCGATTTTCGCTTGGCGTTCATTCACGAACAATCCTCAAAGTCATTTTAATTCATGTGCTTACCAAATAGCAAAACATTTAACATTCGAATACCCAAATGAATTGCTTTCAATCAGGTGATTCGCTTTTCAGTTTTCGTAGGTAATCACAAAGTGTCCTGTTTGAGAACGATGCCGGATTCCAGTAATATTTTTCATTAACAATTCAGGCCGGATTATTTGTCATTTCTCTACCTAAATTGCAATAGACCAGCAATCATTTACTGCAGCAGCCTCTCAATTAGAGGTTAAATTGCAGTGGCGTTAGCGTGGTTGCAGAACTGGGAATTTGGTATTATAAGACTGTCCTGGTTGGGCTAGAACGCCCTTTGGGGAACAGGAGGCAAAGTCCCCGGGAGATGCGGCTTTTTAAAAACCCCCAGTACTTGAAATAGCATTGTCAACATATCATGCTCAAGCAAATCATCTGCAACACAACTCAGTATAAAGATATGACAGTTATATAACTCTTCTTGTTACCTTCTTGTCTTTTTTATATATTGGCCATATATTGTATCAGCTTTTGGTCATTTTCCGACAGTTGCATACTCTGAGAAGTGTCGATCTAAATGGTACTTTAAGTATCCCAAAAGTGGTTCTGCCATTTCTAGATATTATGAAATTTTCTCCTTCAAAGCAGAACTTTATTCTTTCTTCGTAGCTATTGGCTTTGTCTTCAAAGTTTTGTGATGAACTCCTTTTTGTTGACAATTTCATATGATAGTTTGATATTGATTCATGATATTTGGCTGAGGAAGCACAATGAAAGTTCAGAGCAAAGAACAAATTGAAGTCTTTTTCTCTTGCGGTCTAACTTGTTCTACTCACTTGTGCTAACCTATCCAGATTGTATTTTGATAAAGGTGGATGGTCTACCCTTTTTTGGCAAGCTAATAAAAATAAACAATTCTGCTACTTTCCCAAGTTTTGAAAAGCCTAGATTATACAGAGTCAGATTTTGTTTCAATAGACTAATTAGTCAGAGCTGTAAAACATTAATGTTTCTATGGAGCCAGAGTTGTTAATTTGTTTTATCAGACTAAACATAGAGTATATAGTCAAATGTCTTATTTTTGTTATTGCCAAATCAATGACACTTTTTCAACATTGAAGAATGCAAGTTCCTGGTACAAATTTGCGTCCTTGCCTTTTAAATTCAAAATCAGTCCTTAGTTACTGTATTGCAATCCAGACATACTAACTTATTTCTAAAAACATTTCCCAGTCTAGAATCATTGATATTTTTCACTTTTATTAGATCTGTTGTATTGGTCTTCTACATGTAATCTACCAATGCTTAAAATTTTGAATTATCAAAGACATTTCATAGGAACAAGCACATAGTCATACAAGTGAAACCCCTATGGGACAGAATCATTTCACAGTCTTTCCTAGAGACTCATTGCAGCTGATTATGAAATGCTACAAAATTGCCCATGGAAAATAGTATGCAAATTTTTCAAAAATCCTAAAAGAAAAATGCTCAGGATTGTCTCAACAAACATAACTATTTGAAAGACAAATAGCTAAAAGAGGAATAATCTCCAATGTTGCAAGGCATGAAGTGTTTTTGTCAGGACATGATTCTGTGGTTGCATGTCTTTTTACATAAAGCCTTTAACTGTGCCACTTATCATTTCTATTGTAACACTACATGCTGTTCATCAACAGTGAAAACACATCAAAGATGTCTTTGCCAGAGCCTGTGCCAGATGCCCAGCTTCCAGACTGGGCCAAGCCAAAATCCACCAACAATGGTGGGCATGTGGTGTGTTATTTTTCAATTATTTGCTTATCACCTGTCCTAGATGTATAATATTAACTTTGCAGTTTTAGCCAGACCTCTAAGCACAAGCTAAACAATTCTGATATGAGTCATTTGCTTTTTTCATAATAATCTTCTGTATCTGTTGTGGCTTCTGAGATTTCCAAGCAATTATTAGATATTGGTAGAAGTTTTGAAAAATATAGGGTAGGTTGGAAAAGCTTTGATTTAAAAACCAAGAAAACTATTATTTATTTAACATGTATTTATGACAATAAAGTAAGGCTTTACTATTAGCTTTCTTGAAAAGTTAATTGAATTTGTTTTATTTAAATTGCATTGTATTGGCTATTTCTGTTTTCTTACCAAGTAAAACTATGCCTTTAAAATTAGCAATACTTGCAAACTTGAAATGAGACAATGAGTGAATCAATATTTTTGCTATTTACCTTAGTATATATTCAAAAACAATTGTCTGAAAGACGTGTCTGAGTGGAGAAATTTCAACAATGTAAAGCTTTGAAGTGTTGTTCGGAATCAGCAAAAGCTACCATTCCATTATCATAGTACATTTATTTTATAGAGAAAACTGGACCTTATTGCTGCACTGAAGAAGACTGCTTTTGTTCTTGGAACTGTGCTGGTGATTTTTGCATCTGCCAGGAATTCCATAACTTGGTATGCAAAGTTTGCCATCACTTATCACCTGTTTTACTTCTCCATTTAGGATGTGTTTTGCTAATTTTTCTGATTTGTTGTTTATAGGCATATATTGCCTTCTTTGTCTTTCAATTGCAAGCAATTCTAATGGTTGAATCCACTTTTTATGCTAGGCATTTTGAAAACTTTTGGGGTGCATCAAAGAGTCTTTGGCAAGACAGATGGAATGAAATTTACAGCTTGTTTGGAAAGAACGATTTTCTTTTTTACACTGTTGGTAAGACATTTTCTCCTTTTTTGGTTATATTTCATTTGCTTTCTTTGAGTAGAAGGAAATATTAAAGATAAAGATACTCCAAAAACAGTACTGATTTTTTTTACTCAACGAAAAGAACATCTTTCCAGGTTACTCTTTCTCTATCAAACTATATTAAAAGTTGATTACCAAAATAACCATCACTTTAATATCACTGTGTCTTGGTGACAGAAAGTAAGTGCATTGTTGCTGTGTTTAAGCTTTCCTTGATTTGGAACTTTGAAGGCTTTTCAGCAAAGCAAGTGACAACTTTGGTAACATTGAATTTCATTTTAATTTTGGCAAGATATGTTCTGTAAATACAACAATAGTTTTGTTCAACATCATGGTTTTTCCCTTTTGACGAACAGAAAAAAACAAACATCTTTCTTGCAAAGAATTTTTGCAAAATGATTCCTGCAGAGCTTTATGCCTAATAAATTTTCTGTGACTGCACAGTCACACAGTTGATAAGGTTTTCATGCCCTGGCAAGAACTTGATGTACCCTACTTATAAAATGACAACATTAATCTTTAACTTATTGATAATACTTATTGATCAGTTATTGATAATATAATGGATTATTACCTTTCTCCAGCCACTGTAACTTTCTAGAGAAGTGCTTAAAAAATGAATGTTGAAACTGTTTTTACATTATGTTTAAACAGGGGCGTAAATATTGGGAGGGTGTGTGGAGTGTGACACCCCCCAATAATGAAAAACCCACATTTTGTGGGGCAAATGCCAGACAAGATGTTCGCAAATCCGCAACTTTCGGGCAAAGTAAAACCGTATTCGAGAAATTATTTGATAATTTTCTGCTTTGTAAAACAGCTTTGCCCGAAAAAAGGTGATGCTTTACTTGAGAATAGGTGATATTTTTCCAAAGAAAAGGTGCTGTTTTTCCCAACAAGAGATGATAGGTTATTTATTCTCCTAATAGGTTCTGTTTTCAGCAAATTTGTAAATTTTCTTCCATTTCATGCCGTTTTGTTGTTCAAATACTGTTATATTTTGGGTCCTTCTTCGTCAATATATTGAGTTACTCAATATTTGGAGTGACTTCACCAGTCTAAACGCCTATTAGCTAACCACTCTTGAAAACTGGCGTCGGTTTTTTGCGACCCAGTAATACATTTTTCATCATGATTTTGAATGAGTCCAGCACCAGCATCAGTGGCGTCTGGACGACGAAACCCAATGGCTCATTTTCGAGGGAACTTTGATAAAATGATCTGCTGTAAATCCTCGTTGCCATTACAATATTTTACGAATCGAAGTTAACACGACTGAACTGCAGCTTGTCTACTCATGAACTGATCTTATAATAGACACTGATTGACATATGAACAGCAAGGCATTGACTTATGGTTCGAAAGTCAATAGTAAACGAAACAAAAATACATAAAAATATCAGATAATTACAAATATAACAAATTTTATAACGGCTTTAAAACATGGAAGGAACACCGCGAAGGCTTCTCCCAATACAGATCTCATAACATTTTAGCCAGGCAGTGGCGAAAATGTCGGGCAAAATCTTATGTACACCCCCCCCCCCTAAAGAAAAATGTTAGTTGCGCCCCTGTTTGCTAAGAGAAAGGCAGTTGACAACCAGCAAGCATCCACGACAAATTTCCTTTCTTTTCTAGAAACTGTTCTTTTAATCATAGCTCAACAAATTTTTTTTTACAGATAAGGCAATTTCTGGTTAGAGACATCTCCTTCTTTGGGGAGTGTGAATACTTTATCAATGAAATTTACTTTAACAAACTGTTTTTGCTTTGTTGTAGCAGAATCTTTTGAAAAAACTCTTTTCATTCCGCAGGGTCATTGGTAATTCCAACATTTGTTTATTGGGCGTTTGGTGGTCCGTTATCCTTGATGGCAATTACTGGCAAGCCCAAATTCTTGATGAAGTACGAGAAGATGACAAGCCAGTAAGTGATGAATTTTCATTTTTTCTACAATTAGCTCAATAATAGCTTTCCTTAGTTTGACAAAACAAAATATTATTACACTATGCTCAGATAACGCAACCTAATTCCCTCTTGCAAAGCTGTACATTGATTAGGCTTAAAACAACTTTTATAAATTTAACCAATACTTTTTTGTAGATCGAATGGAACATGCTAAAGAAAGCAATCAAAGTCTGCCTTTTCAACCAGTTGGTGGTTGGCGTAATTTTCATAGTTGCTTTGTACCCATTGGTTCAATGGCGTGGCTATAAATTCACTGCGGAGGAGCTTCCTTCCTTCCACTGGGTGCTCTTCGAGATATCTGTGTTTGTTCTAGCGGAAGAGTTTGGCTTCTATTACTCGCACAGGTAAGGATATGGTATCTTTGGTGTTTGGATTTCTGTTGTACCTGTAGACAATTAAGCTGCTAATGAAGTCTGTTGAGCCCTCAATGTCCAATTCATAAATTTCAAACCTTAACTTAGTAGAATTGTTTTTATGCGGCTAATAACATTTTGGCTGATTTTATATTTCTTCTTGTGGTATATGGCATAACGGTTGTTGTTGCTGTTTTGTCTCTACAGAGCTCAGGAGAGTGAAGTTTAGACGGGTTGCGCGCGATTCAGGTGATTCCGAACAATACGTACCTCTGCTGATGTTGCTTTTGCTTTTTAGGCTGGCACATCACCCCCGCCTCTACAAACACATCCACAAGGTCCACCACGAATGGACCGCCCCAATTGCTATCATTGCAATTTATGCCCACCCACTGGAGCACGTTGTCTCGAACCTGTCCCCGATCGTCCTTGGCCCTTTCATCATGGGTTCCCACATCGCCACGTCGTGGCTTTGGTTCGTCTTGGCAATAATGTCAACAAACATTGCCCACTGTGGCTTCCATCTGCCCTTTTTACCATCACCGGAGGCACATGACTACCATCACTTAAAGTAAGCTTCATACATTAATCTTTGTTTCAATTTTCTAATTTAATTTTAGGTGGACGCATTTTTACATTCCTATGTGCTTTCAAATTTGCTAATTCTTGTCTGTGAAATCGTAACTGTGCACAAATCAGCACAGGCAAAGTTGTATTGCATCTTCAAATACTTTTGTTTCATCTTTGACACCAATTGTTTTGATTTTACGTTTATCAGGTTTACAAACAACTTTGGCGTCCTTGGAGTGCTCGATCGACTCCACGGGACGGACAACATGTTCCGAAACAGCAAATGCTACGATCGCCATATCATGCTTCTTGGCCTAACACCGTTGAAAGAAAGCATCCCCGACGACCCCAAAAAGGGTGAATGCAAGAAAGTAGACTAGAAGTTTCAGCTAGAGCGTCCCTATACCTGAAAGATGTTTGCTGTGGCTTTTTTGCAACTAGTAGTACTCTATAATAATTCTGTGTGAATTGGTCGCTGTCTTATTTGAGAATTGTAATTAATAAAAATTGTGCATCAATGTATGAGTTTTGTTTGCTTTGATTCAGTTATTATTTATTTCCCTTTAGTATCATTTGACGTGTACAAAATGCTGTTTTATCCTTCGCTTGATCCCAAAGTTCAACTGAGTTGATTTTTTGCGTAAGCCTTCATTTTGGATTGTACATTGGTGAACCGCCAAACATCATGCGAGGGGGTTCGAATACTGGGGTTAAAATCCTTTTTACAAGTCGACAATACCATCCTTGCACCTCCTGATGGTCGGGTACTCGTTTTTTATATACCAATTTTGCAGAATTCTAAATTTGAAATGGAAATTCCTCAATGACTTTGATGACTCATCATATAAGCCAATCTAGCCTTTATTGTCCCATTGTGAACCAGAAACATTCAATTTTTTAAATAGAGATCTCAGAAATTGACCTCCAATAACCAGATCTTTCTTTCTATTAAATTCGATCTTCATCCAAATACAAAAAGAATCTTCTTAGTGTAAAAACTTTTCAGACGAGAATAATTAATTTTGCCCTGGTGTTTTCTAGGGCAAAGGGATGTAATTTATGTACATGCCTTCAAGGTATATGCTTACTGAAACTTATCTCCTGATAGTCCTCCTCTTGCGGCATAGCAAAGCCATAAAAAAGTTTGATCCAAAACCGCTAATTTGCTAAAGCTATAGCATTTGACTTTCTGTTAGAATGAGCATTTGAGAAAATACGTTCTAGCTGAGGAAGTAAAGTAGATTCCAACATCCTGTACCGTAGAACTACCTTTTCATATCATGGTCTTGCTCTTATGGCATGTAAAAGCCCAAACAAATTTAGACCCAAAACCGCTAATTTGCTAAGGCCTAATAGCCTAACTGCTAATAGCCTTGGTGTTTTTGCAAGAATGAGCATTTGAGAAAATACGGTCTAGCTGAGGAAGTAAAGCAGATTCCAACATCCTATACCATAGAACTGCCTTCTCATATCATAGTCTTGCTCTTATTGCATGTAATAGCCCAAAAAAATTTTGACCCAAAACCGCTAATTTGCTAAGGCTATAGCCTTGGTGTTTTTGCAAGAATGAGCATCTGAGAAAATACGGTCTAGCTGAGGAAGTAAAGTAGATTCCAACATCCTATAAATACAAGTGCCTTCTCATATCATAGTCTTGCTCTTATTGCATGTAATAGCCCCAACAAATTTAGACCCAAAACCGCTAATTTGCTAAGGCTATAGCCTTGGTGTTTTTGCAAGAATGAGCATTTGAGAAAATACGGTCTAGCTGAGGAAGTAAAGTAGATTCCAACATCCTATACCATACAAGTGCCTTCTCATATCATAGTCTTGCTCTTATTGCATGTAATAGCCCCAACAATTTTAGACCCAAAACCGCTAATTTGCTAAGGCTATAGCCTTGGTGTTTTTGCAAGAATGAGCATCTGAGAAAATACGGTCTAGCTGAGGAAGTAAAGTAGATTCCAACATCCTATACAATACAAGTGCCTTCTCATATCATAGTCTTGCTCTTATTGCATGTAATAGCCCCAACAAATTTTGACCCAAAACCGCTAATTTGCTAAGGCTATAGCCTTGGTGTTTTTGCAAGAATGAGCATTTGAGAAAATACGTTCTAGCTGAGGAAGTAAAGCAGATTCCAACATCCTATACCATAGAACTGCCTTCTCATATCATAGTCTTGCTCTTATTGCATGTAATAGCCCAAAAAAATTTAGACCCAAAACCGCTAATTTGCTAAGGCTATAGCCTTGGTGTTTTTGCAAGAATGACCATTAGAGAAAATACGTTCTAGCTGAGGAAGTAAAGCAGATTCCAACATCCTATACCATAGAACTGCCTTCTCATATCATGGTCTTGCTCTTATTGCATGTAATAGCCCAAAAAATATTAGACCCGAAACTGCTAATTTGCTAAGTCTATGCCTTGGTGTTTTTGCAAGAATGACCATTAGAGAAAATACGTTCTAGCTGAGGAAGTAAAGCAGATTCCAACATCCTATACCATAGAACTGCCTTCTCATATCATGGTCTTGCTCTTATTGCATGTAATAGCCCAAAAAATATTAGACCCGAAACTGCTAATTTGCTAAGTCTATAGCCTTGGTGTTTTTGCAAGAATGACCATTAGAGAAAATACGGTCTAGCTGAGGAAGTAAAGCAGATTCCAACATCCTATACCATAGAACTGCCTTCTCATATCATGGTCTTGCTCTTATTGCATGTAATAGCCCAAAAAATATTAGACCCGAAACTGCTAATTTGCTAAGTCTATAGCCTTGGTGTTTTTGCAAGAATGAGCATTTGAGAAAATACGGTCTAGCTGAGGAAGTAAAGCAGATTCCAACATCCTATACCATAGAACTGCCTTCTCATATCATAGTCTTGCTCTTATTGCATGTAATAGCCCAAAAAATTTTAGACCCAAAACCGCTAATTTGCTAAGGCTATAGCCTTGGTGTTTTTGCAAGAATGAGCATTTGAGAAAATACGTCTAGCTGAGGAAGTAAAGCAGATTCCAACATCCTATACCATAGAACTGCCTTCTCATATCATGGTCTTGCTCTTATTGCATGTAATAGCCCAAAAAATTTTAGACCCAAAACCGCTAATTTGCTAAGGCTATAGCCTTGGTGTTTTTGCAAGAATGAGCATTTGAGAAAATACGGTCTAGCTGAGGAAGTAAAGCAGATTCCAACATCCTATACCATAGAACTGCCTTCTCATATCATAGTCTTGCTCTTATTGCATGTAATAGCCCAAAAAAATTTAGACCCAAAACCGCTAATTTGCTAAGGCTATAGCCTTGGTGTTTTTGCAAGAATGAGCATTTGAGAAAATACGGTCTAGCTGAGGAAGTAAAGCAGATTCCAACATCCTATACCATAGAACTGCCTTCTCATATCATAGTCTTGCTCTTATTGCATGTAATAGCCCAAAAAAATTTAGACCCAAAACCGCTAATTTGCTAAGGCTATAGCCTTGGTGTTTTTGCAAGAATGAGCATTTGAGAAAATACGGTCTAGCTGAGGAAGTAAAGCAGATTCCAACATCCTATACCATAGAACTGCCTTCTCATATCATAGTCTTGCTCTTATTGCATGTAATAGCCGAAACATTTTTTGACCCAAAACCGCTAATTTGCTAAGGCTATAGCCTTGGTGTTTTTGCAAGAATGAGCATTTGAGAAAATACGGTCTAGCTGAGGAAGTAAAGCAGATTCCAACATCCTATACCATAGAACTGCCTTCTCATATCATGGTCTTGCTCTTATTGCATGTAATAGCCCAAAAATTTTTAGACCCAAAACCGCTAATTTGCTAAGGCTATAGCCTTGTGTTTTTGCAAGAATGAGCATTTGAGAAAATACGGTCTAGCTGAGGAAGTAAAGCAGATTTCAATATCCTATACCATAGAACTGCCTTCTAATATCATAGTCTTGCTTTTATTGCATGTAATAGCCGAAAAATTTTTTGACCAAAACCGCTAATTTGCTAAGGCTATAGCCTTGGTGTTTTTGCAAGAATGAGCATTTGAGAAAATACGGTCTAGCTGAGGAAGTAAAGCAGATTCCAACAACCTATCCCGGAGAACTTCCTTTAGTCATTTTGTTTTTCCAAAAGCATTAAATGGAGAGGTTCCATATAAAACCACCACTTTTATTAGGCTAGTTTTTTGTCTTCTTTTCGAAACATTGTTTGACATGAACAAACTGAATTGATTAACGTAAGTTGGCTCTTTCTATCACCTATCTGTAGGTGCCCTCTTCTTTCTCTGAAAGTAATTGTTATCTTAAAGTCATAGCACTTATGGTACTATGGATATCACTTAACTCTGTAGGTTTGCAGGTTACAAATGTTGTTTAAGATCTCTGTGAATTCCCATTTTGTTAATCTTTTGCGTATTGCATTGTTAGAATCATTGCTTTCAGGAAATTGCATGGGATTTGCATACCGGCAATTCTGGATTTACTTTGTAGCTTGGAGGCCATTTGAATACTAGCATTACAACGTAGAAAACGTGAGTCAAGGCAATTCATTTAATTACTGCATTCAGTCTAGTATTGCAGAACGCCAAAGTTGAAACCTTTGTCGTACTGGCTTATCTATTAAAAATAATAATTATGAGTGTACAAAAGGACTGTATTACATTGTCCAGGATTCTGCAGTTCAGTCCCAGGGGATACAGTGAATTGGGAGGCCATCATCACATCACTCAAATACTGGCTGAAGGCAGAGGAAAACTACCTTCATATTTGGTAAGAGTAAAAGACAAGCCTTGGAAAGGAAAAACAACTTTTGATGTTGTATAGAATTTTGTTCTTTTTTTCAAAATTGTTAATTTTATGTACATTTTTACATTTTTTTGGTCCAGGTTTTTAAAAAATCTACTGAATTATACATTCAACCTATTTACAAGGGAAACAAACAAACATTATTAAACAAACAACATTATGCCATGATGATAAACAAATCTTAAGTGCATGCAAAACGATACATATTCACAATAGATAACAAAATCTAGGAAGTCTAAACCATTTTAACATGGCTTTATTGCACAGACTATAAATATGGTCCAATTTGAATGGACAAAATATTACAAATACATATAGTTGATTAACTGATTACTTTATGGCTCTCATTTAATAACTTACATAGATAAAGAACTATAAAGTTCTACCAATTAGTTGAATCAATAGATAAACAGCTTTGGTGAAATAACACTCGACAAATAATTAGCTATTGTGTGAAAGCATGTAAACATTACACAGTAGCAATACAGTGCATGTGTGCACAGACCCTGTTTTATATACTTCATAAAATTTCTAAAAGCAGCTATGGGCATGGTAGTACTTTACTGCAGCAACCAGTATTCTAGAATTATGAGGGACTACAGGATTCAGGGATGTTGCTTTTCTTTCTCAAAATTGAATTTTTGCATCATTTCATTTTTTATTAAATCAATTTACTGTGTGAGTTCCTGAACCGAATCTACCTAAGATCACATATTTAGAAAACATAGAAAACTCATTATGCCTAAATCACCTAACAGACTAAAAAGTAACAGTGTCTGTGCATAGTTGATATGAGTGATCCTGGTAAACATATGCAATACTGCTCCACGAGGTCTTTACAATTGTGCTGTACAAGGGCTTGTCTGCATGATCCACATGACCTATTGGATTGAACCGAACTTTTCCAGATTTCCGTGACCTCCTGATCGGTGTAGGCAATGTCTCAAAGATGTCAGGGAACTCTTTTTTATCATCAAGCCAATCATGACTGCTGTCATAGAGAGGCATGCACCTATTCTGATTCATGTTGTTGTTGGTATCATTGTCAACATAGCTGTCATCCATCTGCAAATAAAAAACAAGCAGGGATAAAAGAGGCTGGCTACACCTGTTGCCTTCCATAAAATATCACGGTGATGTAAGATGATAAATGATTGGAAAAGTTTTATTCATCAAACATTTCATCTAGCCCCTAAAAACAATTAAAATATCAGAAGTTTTTGGTAAAAGCGTACCACCTTAGAACCAAAATCCTCACTACAGTAAATTTGCATATGAACCTACATAACAAAGAACCTAAAGGCTGTTTTTCCTAAATCATGAATCTTGTAATTAAGAAACTGTTTCAGTGTGATAAATATAACTTCCAAGAGACTGAAATTGATAGATGCATCATGTCTTTATAAGTAGTTTGTGAAGCACTGAAGCACTGTTTGTGAAACATCTGAGAGGGCTGTACTAGATCATAAACTAGACATATGTATTTTGATACAAATACTTTTTAAAAACCTTGTATGATTGGAAAAAGTAGATTCTTATATGCAGGGATTTACTCTACAATTCAAGATTCAAAATAAATATATATATAAATAAATAGCTATTCTGCATACCTGTTCTGTGGCATTGTCATCAAAAACATCATCACTAATCTCACTTCCTTCATAATCATCTTGATCATTGCTTTCGTAAATTGTTGGCAAAATATGCAGACTGTTTGAGCGGGAGCTTTTTCTTCTCTTTCTCGACTTAAACTTCTTTTTGCGGAATGTTGCTTGGCAATCCATGAAGTCTTGGACTAAGCCAAGACAGTGCATAAATGCCCCATAATCAATCTAATGTGAAAAGCAAAATATTGAGGAACTTGCAAAAAAACGAGTCAAGGTAAATATCTTTATTATACTCAACAGGTATATATGATTGTCCAAAAATTAAAAAATTGTATTAGCAGCTAAAGATATTGATTATCTAACAGATAAGGCATGAAATTTGGTTTTACCTTCAGAATCTTAATGATGTCATCAAGAGCTGAACCAAGAGAAGAGCTTAGTGGTGAAATCTCATACTTTAGAAGTGCCAAAGCCAAAGTTGAACCCTGCAAAAACGGATTATACACATATTGTAATATACAAGTAAACAAATAATGAAGTTTATAGAAGTTAATAAGGTTCTTGACCTCATATACAATGTATATAAAATGCTAATTTATAAAAAAATAATCACCTTATGTTCTGCAAACGAACTGTGGCAAAGAAGTCGTAGTATCTTTGGGAGAATGTGTTGAACAATTGTAGAAGCAAACTCAGAAGACAAGGAGCCAAACAACTGTAGTAAGTCACAAATCTAGAATGAAAAAGGTATATATAAATGAACTTTCCAATACATTGATCATCAAACTTGCGAATCAAACTAATAGAAAAATGATGAAATATATAGGCATGGGGTATACAAACCTTCTGAAGAAAAAGGACTGGTGTTGGGACAAAAAGACTCCACTCTAACTTCTGCAAGAGGATCCCTTCCATTCTTAGCAAATCTGACACTGTACATTGAGCCCTGCTGACATTGACAAAGTCTGTAGCCATGGGAACAAACTGAAACGGAAAGCAACACATATCTTTAAAAGTTGTCTTGATGTTTGATATCATGGATTGCCTTTGTAAAATATCCAACATTGGAATCACCAAAAGTTCATAGGGGCTTGTTCTTATATTCCATTTTGTAGAAAAATAAAAATTTCTTAGAGATTTGAAGACACTGGTTGAAGCCACCTGACTCAAAATGATGTTATATAAATTCTACTATAGCCTAGTTTTCTGTCAATTTAAAATTTCCTGTGACCATCCAAGGCTAACAGAAAGCTGTACCAATCTTGTCATTTCTAACTTGACAAATTTGAGAGAAAATTGTTACTCACTTCCTCCTCTTCTGACATTTTTGCAGCAATATACAGGCTAGTTAGCCCAATACACTGCAAATACTTTGTGTGTGCCTAGACAAATAATTGAAGGATATTAGCATCATTGCTTTAAGCAAAACAAGGTGTGGACAATTCATCAATATGTGACTATGGGCTTGCAAATCTTTCAAAGAACTGAGTTAATGACTCACAGATGTTCTGTAACTGGACAAAAAATCAAGCGCTGATGAGAATAGACAGAATTCCACCAACTGCGGTTTTTATAGTAGTCATGTGACCAACGAGCAAGGATTGGTAACACAATACAAACATAAAAGGCCCTTTGTCCCCGTTACATAGAAGCTCAAGGAAACCGCGTAGCCATGGCGAAAATGGGTCTTGAAAGACAATTGTTCTGCGTACAACTTTGTTTGTCATTCGTTAAAGACAGAGGAAAACTTCTCGCCCCTGAACAACAACCGAATGTAAAAGCGGAAATTTTTTCAGAAAGACAAAAAGTTGTGGGTCATCGATGTAATATGTCATATGATAGCTAAATTTGGGGCGTATTAGAAACATCTATTGTAGTTTCATCGGGCGCACCTAGGTATATGACAAGGAGTTAAAAGCGACGTTGCTATTCTGATTTTAATGTGTGTCAAGGGAATTCTTGACGTCACAAATTTCGAACAGCTGACTCGGTTGACGCAGATGGCAAAATTTCGACTTGAATGCTTCGCAGAGTAGCAAATGAGCTTTACCTTCACTTTGGAGAGAAATCTGTCGATGTAATTAACGGCGAGAGCGAAGGTCTCTGGTTCGAAGCCAAAGTGAAGGCTGAGTTTGAGAAGGTGCTGCAGACATTGGTCTCTGTGTGCCGACGATACATAATCCTGTTGGGAAAAACGAAACTTGTTAAAAACCAGGCATCCACTTCAGTTTACCCAAACAATAATCTACGTAAAGGAAGAAGCAATACGCCAAAAATATTCGCTGAAAACTACAAGTTGTTGGAAACTTATCACGCCCACTCCGCTGGTTCTTCAACTGCGGATAAAGGTCAACCCAGTGAAGCGAAAAATTCTCAAAACAAATTTAAAGTTGGGAAGGTCCCTAATAACAAACCAAGAGAAACTTTCTCAATATAATTTGAAAGAAAACGCTACCTAGATCAAAGTTCAATTAATTTCGCTTAAGATAAATCCTTGCGATAGGCAAAAGACAGAAGATTCGGGAACCATGAAATTTGGCAATACGAAATAGGGGCCTGACTTGCCAAGAAAAAAATTCCCACCTCATCAGTTGCCAGTGCTGGCGAGAGCGACGTAAAGAGTCTCTGCTCTCGAGCCAGATCTCCTTGAAGAGCAGCAACAAACTTCTGCGTCTCTGAGCAAGGCATCTACAAAAACACAATCATTATATTACGAGGCTTCAGTAAACCGGTGATATGAGCCAAAAAAAATTTCAAGAGCAATGGCGCCCGAAGAGGGAAAACCCTGCAACTGCTGTTCGCGAGGAAGCTTTCATAAAATACTAAAAACTCTAAAGTTATACAAAATTATAGACACAGAATTAACTAACGGGAACTTTAAGGAGTTTCCAAACTGTATTCGATATCCTTACCCTGAGAATCGGCTAGGACCAGCGAATGGGAAGCGTCGACTTGCCTGATGCAAGAATTCATCAAAAATGTTGCCTCAAACTCACTGCATGTTTCTCCAGACCATAAGTAGCTTTGACGTCTTATTTATTTCACTATCTTAACACATAGTTTTTGTCGTGTTATCAACGACTATCTTCCCTAACATACTATGAATTTGTCTGTCGGATATTACGGGAACTTCGTCCACTGCAGGTACTGAATTCTCGAATCTAAATTGATGTGATGTAAACAGTGTCCGAGAAACTTCTGGCGCGCAATGCACCATGGTCTATTATTGTTCCATTGTCAGTCGAAGGAGCGGTCTTTTCCGGTTCCGTTAGAAACCTAGGCTTATCATGGAAACAGCCGAGCAAACAAAAACAAATTTCTGCCAAGGTTCTCTCCCCAGCTGCTAGGGCGCGCCGAAATACGATATATGTCGATAATATCACCGAGAATAAAATTTTCACATTGGTTGACGACAAGAATCTAGCTTGAATGCACTAAAAAATTTCTATAGAAAGAAACAAATTAGGGGCTTGAAGGGGGCCAGTCCAGAAGATTTTCTCGACAATATATTGTTCAAAAGTGCCTCTAATGTACACTTTCCAGTAACTAGACCTATGCCCTTTGTAAGTCGTATTTCTCAAAAAAATTAGCGCAGTCTTGAGGTAGCAAAATTTTGCTTCCTGAACAAAAAATTAGTTAGCAGTTGATATGGTAGAAAGCTAATTTTTAAGAAAATTCACTGGAAATTGTAAGAATTTTTCTAAATCTAAATGCAAGATTGAAAAAGAAAACATTTTCGAAGCGTATTCGTTATAAAAATAAGAGTTTTTGAGGATTCGAAGGAATTGAAAAAACTTTTCTGCCTCAGAACAAGGCGAAAAAACATCTGCTGTTTTAGCTAGCATGCCAAAACCAGCTGCCTCTAAAAGCAACCAAAAAAGTTATGGCTCTTTATCTGGAGAAATAGGAACCTTTATAATTTTTTCTAAGCAACAATAAACAAAAAACAGATTATGAGAGGCTGGCTTTTCGACTATAAAGGGGCGTCTGTTAGGCCTGTTTTGTTGAGATTTCCCTCTCGTCAGCTTGGCCTATCATTGTCCTCAAGGAAACTAGCGGGTGCATGGAAGCTCTAGCTCTATCTATTTTCTTATTTGTCAATTTGCAAATGTGGCCAAGTCATATGAAAGTTTCACTTTGACGAGGTTATCAGTTGCCGAGCCCCCGCCGCGAGAACAAAGCAAACAAAAATTCTCTACAACCGGTGAAAAAAGCAATTCACAAACCTTTCAGAATCTTTTCTGGTAAACTCCCTTTCAGCAGGCAAGCATTGGCAATGGCAGAGTCAAATTGACTTCCAGCTAGAGAAATGTCTTGAATTCTTCGATGTATTTTTATACCCTGTCCATTTTTCCTTTGAGGTCAAAAAAATTCGTGATTTTGAGCGCCAGCGCCAGAATTGAGAATTCCCCTTGGCTTCTGATTGGCCTGTCAGTCCAAAGAGGAACGCAATTGGTCAATGAGAACAAAGGATGGATCACTTTTGAATCGAACAAAGGTTTCTTTGCTCCTTCGGAAAGCGAGGATTGTTACGCAGAACGCGAGGCACCTGACTACAAGTGTGTTTCTTTTTATTCCAGATTTACACAGACAATGGGGACGGTGGGGAATCTAAAATTCCTAACAATCTCACACATTTTCATGAACTCTCCGAAGAGGCAAGTGGTATTTCGAAATAGGCTTGCTTTAACACAATCAGTATTTGAATTTCGAAATATTTCAAATTGTATCGAATCTAATCGAAGGTAACGTAGAAATGAGGGTGTCAAAGCTGTATACCTTCAAAGGAAAATGCTCATGTTTTTTGTAGTCGTCCGCCATTATCGGCTTTAGGTCTCCTACTGCTAGAGTTAAAGCGCTTTCCATATTTCGTTCACATAGGGAAATGTGGGACAATTTCGGAAAATCTGCTTGTATATGATAAAATGGCGTCACCAATGTCCAGGGTGAAACCAGATGATTGTCTGTGGTGACACGTTTCTGACCCTAAAATCCACAGAAAAATTTGTTTGTTAAAAGACCAATGTTTGCATTCTGCTATTTCAAATTGAACGTTTATGGTAAGGATGCTTGCTGTAGCAAGGAGGATCAGAAATTATCCCCCAAAATTGTTCCCTGCAGAAGAGTGGCGCATCTTGTTGAGTCCTTGTTCTCTTAATTTTAATTTCAAACTGATGCCAAAGAAAAATCGCTTCTAGCACAATCAATTTAAGAATAACTTATTGATCTTCAACAATAATCGTTCAAGAACTGGATTGATATTAGTCTTGTTAAGCAACATATCTCGATGAATCAGAATTTATTTCATAATCACAAGTTTCAATTAAAAAGCACAGCAGACCATAAAAATCTATGCATAAGTATAAACATTTATACTTTGTTTTGTAAAAAGCCAGGGGGCACACGCCAAAAATTGAAAAATTTAAGGGGCAAAGAAAAAAGTCAGGGAGCTTAAACATCTATGTTCGTTAAAAGATTAAAAGTCAATATTTATAAGTCTTTTACAGGCCCGTCGGAACGAAATTGATATTGGGGAGGGGGGGGGGGGGGGGGGGGACTGCGAATAAAGCAAACTGCACTGGGCTCCGGAAGAGTTTTTGTTCTACCACGCCCTTTAGATTGCTGGAAAGCAACCCGGTTATACAAATTGCCATTTTTCATAGATTAATTAATATTTATAGAATAAAGACAATTTTTGAAATGGAAGTTGTAAATTGGCTGCAATCAATGTATTTTCTAGCCATCTACTAACATTACCTGTGACTGAAAAAGCTAACAGAATACTTTGCAGTCATTGACATCAAAATTTTCCTGCTGTCTCCGTGCAATTCATGCCAGCAATCAACTTAAGAAATCATGAACACTGCTAAAACAAAATTTAACTATCCTCTTAACACTCTTTCACAATCACCTGTGCTTGTGTGTGCTACATTAACCTTAATACACAAATCTCTGTTCGAAATATGTCCAAAAATCTGCTTTCTATTATCTACCCTTAAAATAAATTCACGTGCAACATCAATCAGGCTAGTATTGTCAACCCTTTTTTCTGCACATAAAGTAACACTAGATGGTTCATTCTGTTGTCGTTGACCTTAAGTACGTTTTCAATCGTTTCATTGCGGAGAAAGATCTCTCACTAATAGCGTTTGTTGCTGACATTACTAGGAGAATTCTTGCAGCCTTGATCACCTCTGACATTGCAATTTTTCTTGAATAGTCAAGTGCTTGGAACAATTTTATCAGATCGTAGACTGTGAATTTTATCAACATAAACTTCAAAGCAATGGCGGCTGGTAGCAAAAGAGGCAGTTGTGCTTCAAGACTTGAACACGCAATAAATGATTGAAAGGGATAACTGGTAACTGAACTGGTTAATATTTTTGCGAACTTAAAGTATGGCCTTGCAATGTTTTCTCGAAAATTTGAAGAGCAAGTACTTGCAAAATATTTGGGGGGAGGCTGAAGCCCCCTAGCTCCGATTGGCCTGTTTTAACGTATCTAATACAATCTTCGTGTAAATTCTGAGAGTTACCTCTCCGCTTGATGTGGTGCAAATACAATACAGGTCACAAACCTCAAACGATCCACCTGCTTCACCAAGTGGTGACCTATTTTTAACTCTAATTATAAAGAAAATGCACTGATAATTGAAAATTGATTCTTAACGACATCCACCCTGACGAACTGGCATTCTGCCAACTGCAAAAAACTGGCAAATGATAAATACCACCCTCTTTTATTGGTGCACTGTCTTGCGATATGGGTATCTGAGAAAAAAGAGTGTGTCTGTAATGCCATCATTGAAGGTTATCTAGAAACTATACTGAGACATTCGCTAAGAAACGTATAAAATTTATATTTTTCTTAATAATTTAATCAAATGTTACTTTATACTTAGGTTATTTTTTATACTATGAAAAGAAAGAAATTTCAAAAATTATCTTTTTATGTGGCATGTTTCAAGAAATTTTATGAGCCCCCCCCCCCTCGAATAAGCCCCCATCCAAAAATATAAAAATAAATAAGCCCCCAGGGGGCTAATTCGAGGATCTACGGTACAGTAGTGTCCCGCATATAATAAACAACTTTATGACTTCAGGTCTGATGTGTTTTTATAACATGTGATATACACTTAAATTCAGGGTAATGTTCCTTAATGTTATGTTAATGTTTAATCAAATATAATATTTTCGTATTTTCAAAACCTTTCGTGTACCGGCGGCTGGGCATGTGTGATTTTGATGCAACTCATTTCAAAAAAATATTTTATTGTATACGGACAGGTCCCTTTGCCTAACGATACACATTTTTTAATAATAAAGTCCAGAAGAATATTGAAGCTGAAAATTACTTAAATGTTAATATGTCAGGCTAAAGAATAATGTCAGGCTCAACCTTCATCAAGACTAAAACTTCACCTTAATCTGAGCATTCTCCCAAAGCAACTGTCACTTTGACGCGATATATCAAATATGCACCAACCTACTTTGACTTGTTCTTTCTTTTTCATTTAATTTAGACCATAAAAAAGGTTCTAGGTACCTCCACGAATGCTTTCCAAACTTAGAAGTGTTAAATCCAGGCCCTTTTAGGATCATAACGTCTTTTCGGATTTTCAAATAAATCAACAATGCACTTTGGACTCATGTTATATTTCACTTTGAATATCATGCTTGAAATATTTTGCAGTCTTCGATAAACGACTGAAGTGGAACGGAAGTGGATGGTAGCGAGTTTCAATGTGGGAAGGTCAGGAAATTTGAAGAATATCTACCGTATTCTCTACGGTAGAGCATTTATTTCCGAATGTGCAGAGAATTTCCCGACAAATTAATATTTTTTTGAAGCAGTCGAAAATTCAACTAACATTCGATATTTTACTCCGTAACTGCACCGTATAAATAAGTCGTGGCGTACCAGCACCCATTTTAAAATAAGTGTAAAAATGGCAAGCAAATAGCGAAATCAAAAACGTCTTGGAAACTCCCATGGCATATGTTGCAGGTGACTCAAGAAACATTATTGTGAAAGAAGTGATGACCAATAACATAATCACACCATATTGGCCTCGCATTATAAAAGAATCTCGCTTACATAATCGAAATTTTGATGTGCAGTTTGAAATATGCACATGTGGTTTTTACTTTCCTCAATCTCGCGTGAGGATTCCTTGATTCAGGTTGTTGACTATTACAGAAGCAGAGGGGGAGGCAAAGTGACGATTGTGCATTGTGCCACAACAACCGTTGGTGGAGCCTTGGATCTCACAGATCTGAAAGGTTTTCTTATAACTACAGAATTTTTAGAATATTGGTGATAAAAATTAGCTGGTCTCTTTGGAATCTAGTTATATTTACAGGTTACATTGAAGGTACAGTGAATGACCATAGGCGAGATAATGCCAATTGAAAATTGGCATATTCAATTTGAATTGCTACTATGTAAGCTCTTGGAAAAACCCCTATAAGAAGAACTATGGTGGCGTCATTGACGCTACGCGGAGAGTTTGAGGTCAAAACCGCACCTGAATGGTTATGAAAGTTGGATTGTTCAATTTCACTACTTGTCAAACAAAGAACACCTGAGGAGTAATAGCCAAATTTAACTTACGGTGTTGAATTACCAAAACCCTCAGTGGCGAAGCCTACACAGAGGTGATGGTCCTGCCAAGGGTAGAAGGGGGGCTGGGGGCGGAGTCCCAGGAAAATGTTTGGGCTACCATGCCCTTATAAATCTCAGAAAATTTGCAAAGCCCATAAAAAAGATTGAAATCGGCAAGGAAATTGAAATCCAGAATTTTTCACAGAATTTTACTGAATATCACATAATGGATAAGATTTACATGACCTTATTTAATGTTATGACCCTTTTCGGTGGACAGGCCTAATGGGTAAGGATACTTTTCAAAAGAATTTTATGAACCAAACATATTGTGTAACTAAGAGGTCTTTTTAAACCCTTTATATATATATATATTCAAAAAATATTTGTGATTTCAACAGGGCTCAACAATAACTGGACAACCAAGACTCTATTTACAAAACATATTGATAAAATTCATTCTTTACCAGCAACAAGGATGAGCATACTTTCTATAAGTCACATCTCAGTAACTTAAGTCACAGGAGCATTGATACTTTGTTAAGTTTCTCAGTATTCTTGCTCATCTGCCTTGGATATAACTGATGGCATAAGGAGCTGCAAAGGAAAAATCAGTTGAAAAAACAACCATTCAAAGCATCAGAAAGATCAATTGAAATGAAAATTGAGAAGGGAATTTGAAATGAAAGAAAATGTTAGCTTAAAGCTATTGGTATAAATTGGCGTAAATTACTAATTCTTAATTACTGGCTTTAATGCACTAATTAGCTGATTCATTGTTTCATGCAATAGTCAACCAGGCATGATTGCTCACTGAAAGTGAAGAAGTCTTAAGTTTTGGAACTTTGTGGAGCATGGAGATGCTTTCCGTCTTATTGTAAGTCCAATCAAAACAGGGCTGCGTGCTTGAGATAGGAAGAAAACTAAACAAGACATGAGCAAAATGGCTATATGGGGGTAAGAAAACTAAACAGCTGTAACACTTTGTACTAGTAGTAGCATTACAATGAACCTGATCAGCATGTCCTGAGAGACACTCCAAATATGAGTGCATTTATATGAGTTTCTTAGTGCGTTTAATCATTTATAAAGCACATACAAAAAACAAAGAATTATCACTTAAAAAAACATAGGTCATGAGGTGGTACACAAGCAGACAGGAGACACAATGGAATGCAACAGCTTAATACAAATTCTTTAAACTTAGGTCAAGAGTCGGCAAAAACATAGAAAAACTTTCTTGTCACTATTATTACTTGAGAACTGCCTTTCTCAAATTGCACACAAGAGGGAATTATATATTGACTGCCAACACACAAAGGCTCAGTTAGTTTTCTATTTAATCTTTCCAATTAAAGCTCCCTACAGACATAGGCACAACATGATTTCAAATCTAAAGGTGTGAATGCATGCTGATTTTGCTACCATCCTTCGCTACTTTGCATACAGGCATAGGCTATGAGGGCCTAAACCACTTACCAAGTCTTAACAGTCCTACAACGCCTACAAAAGTTGCCACAGTGCTATAAACTTGACTTCTAGCCTTCTTTTTTTCTGCGTCTTTATCTACAGCTTTACCCGGCTTGCCTGCAACGCGAAACATCTCTAAATTTTCATACAGTTAAATAGGCTTTCTTCCTTTTCGTCGATGGCTTGCGAAGGAAGCATGGATAGTCTTTTGCGAGGCGGTAACCTCGTTTCAATGAGACAGAGGAGAAGGTTTTATGTCGAGTATAAGATTCCCAAGTACCAGGGGTGAGGGGTGTGGTGCTAGGGTTGGGGAGGCGAGGAGGCCTAAGGCTTCTGAATGCAGAAATTTGGCCAATTTCTCCTTCTTCATTTATTTTTTGCAATATTTTGTGTAAGAGCCTCCTTGTTATTCTGATAGCACTACATTCTGATAGCAGTGCCAAGTACCTTTAATTTTTTAGAAACCTGCACCAATGGAAAATATTAAATGATTTCTTTGTTGCTGCATATTTGCTTGAGGCAGCAGCAATGATTCAGTGAGTTAACAGATGTTTGATAATTTTTTGTAATATTTTAAGTTGAAGGCTTCTTGCAATTGACTAGCAAACATAGGGTCTCTGTTACTCTTCGGGCATAGACAACAAAATATGATGTACAACGACATGTTTTGACTGCGGCGTCTCTAAGAATAAATCCATCTAAAACACAGTTCATCTCTTTGTTTTTCATGACAAAAAGGCTAACGAGAACAGAATGGATGCAACATATTATTGATGATGACGGAAATAGATAAATTCAAGATTTTATCTAGCTAATAAGTCTTCTTATTTCAACAGAAAACCGTGGGTCGTGTGAGAGTGTTTCACAATGGAAGAGCTCCTATATTTGCAAAAATTACTTCTGAAAAGCAATGATTTCTATTCTCGTAGAGCAATGCAAAATGTATGTTGTGTTTTGGCAAAATTAACAATAAGCTTGGCTTAACGAAAATTTGATTACCTTAGTGCGGTTTTACACATTTCCGATAAATGAAGTAAAACAAGAGAGCTTGTATATTCAACTAAGTTTGTGGGAAGTAGGCTTTAATTAGATGCATTGAGTTATCTTTCTTCCATTATTTGTCTTTTTCTTTTCGTTTGTCAAACTGAATTTTTGGGGTTTCTTCATTGCAAATGTTTTACAAGCAACGATCCTATACAGTTCTGATTTAATAAACGAGAAGTTTCCCCATTTAATTTCAGGCAAAACGAATTACTTCTTGATGGAAAAAGAAAATAGTACCTTATTTACAGATGCTTGCACAGGCCATATCTAAGCCAAAGTTATGAGAAATATGACATCTACTTTCTTTGTCACTCTTGCCATAACGTGGAAGAGATTCCAAATGGCTGAGATCTATGCTATCTCATGTTGATTGTAAGCTACCAACAGGTTTTTTAAAATCCTGCAATGTGAGTTGGAGCAAATACGGACCAGAAGCGTCCCATCTATGATCTATCGAGCTATTCAATGCCGCATCGAGGCTGCCAGGGACACCTGCTACATAGAGTCTGTCTACTTCGAATTCCAATTAAATTCGCCTGATATCTACGTGCGCTTGAGCTTGGCTTTCAAACGACCGCATGTGAACTTTCTCGAATGGAATGGAAGGTTTATCCTGTTCAATTCTTTTTTGACATGAGCAAAACTATTAGCATTGAGGTGTCTGCGGTTACGAAAGAACGAAAATTGCCCTCACCTTTCCTTATCGATTAGATTGCCTATTGGGGGAGCCCCTCTTTTAAAAAACTTCTCCAATCACATTTTTCAATGTTATGTGTTGCATTTAACTTCTATTTCTAATTGTTAATAAGATGATTATGGAGTTTGCAAGGATTGAATAAGCGGAATTTTGAATGAAATAAACTGGGCCTCTCTCTACCGGAGACACTTCTGACATAAACAAAGGGAGCAAAGCGAAATGAGGAAGGGCTAAATATAACAAGGAAGGGTGTCGCTAAAGATTCAAGGAACGATAGTTCCTTTTGATGACGTAATCAATGCGGGATGCTGATGCATAGCTGGTGTATTTAAAGGCGCCGTAATCACCATGTACATCATCTACATTATTCGAAGGTGATCTAAGATTACACGTACTTTGATAGCAATGACCCCATTCCTCACTCAATGAGCCGATTAATTCATTCATAACCGATTCTTGCTTATAATATTGAAAAATACTTAAGGAATCGCAGGGTTACAAAGTGATGGAGTTATATTGCATTCCGTTCCAAAGTGTTATTTCGAACTTTGGAAGTGATATTTTCAAAGCGGTTTTCTGCAATAAAGAGATGAATGGACGCAATTTTACTTTTCATTGATGGCGTGCTGGTCACGGGAACCTGGGCTCAAGCACTTGGCAGCTGAATGACGAATCAAATCAGCGGGCTCTTCCTCAGGAGGAAAAATCAACTCATAAGAAGGAAACCCAATCAAAATTGTCATATGGAATTCTTCCCAGGTAACTTGCAACAATCAATCATAAAATCATCTGTACACCGTAATATATACACTTAATACAATTTAAACGATCGGCATATACAACAACAATTACAACTTACACGAGAAACTTCCTCATAAAGAAGATTACAAAAAGGGGACACGTGTGTTAATGCTAAAGTAACCTGGGAAGGGTAGGCCTCCAAACTACAGAAATGTTTCTTTGAAGCCCATGGGCTACACTTTCAGCAGACTTAAAATGACAGGGTAAATAAATAGGTGGGATCTTTCTAGATCGTGACTTTAAGTTCTGATTAAAAGGTTGTGAACGGTGCAATGATAGACCCCTTAAAGAGAATGGGAAAACATGTCTAGTTGAGGGAAAAATTAGAAAATCATTGTATCACTGAATTCTACCCAACAACTGCTTCTTGAATTTACAAGCTTTATTCCACATTCTTACTCGCATACAATAAAGAAAATTATAGTGTATTTACAGCTTTCTCTGATCCAGGAAAATTTGACTTCACATTTGGCACAAATGGATCAGTTGAAATTTGTCTGTGCGGAAAAAGTGTTGGGGCTGTCAGTCTGCAAATAAACTCATTTTTTGAATTTACCTTTTTGCATACATTTCACTGGAATTTGCTGCTGCAGTGAAAAAATTGCAGTCAGATCTTAAGAAAAATCTAAATATTCGAAACAAATTAACTTGTGACTAGACATTCCAAACAAGAAGACTTTTCCAGCACAAACAAATTTAAAGATGAAGATCAATTCTGAACTTTATAGATCTGTAGATAGCAAGATACAAAAAGATGATGTCAACCTGGATCAGAGAATTGAAACCTTATGCTAACTTACCTTATGATATAGAAATCGAAAAAATCTACGGGAAAGCGGTGATTGAAAAAACAAAATTGCTAGCTGCAACTGAACTGCCTATATGGTGCGACCCAATAGGTAGTAACAGAATTTGCTTGGAAGTAAGATCTTATGAACAGCTTTATTAAACTGTTATTAAATGCATTGATTTGTCAACACATTTTATTTGTGTGTATTTAAAAGGGGTTTTAGGATAATAAGCTCATCAAACATATTTCACCAGCCAGAATCCCATACTGGTTTTTTATCAACTAAATGTCTTGACGAAATTCTTCGTTTAGATTGACTCAAGCTTCCATTTCTTCTTTGATCAGGTAGAGAGTGCTTTGAACTTGCCACACTTGCATTGTCAATGTTGCAAAGGTCGTTCATGCTACTTGATTTCCTGCGAATTGTGCTCTTCCCACTTGCTGGACGCTGCTTGCTTCTAGACACATTATTTGATAGTTGTTCTTGTCTAAAATGTTCCCTCAACAAATGCTCTCTTGAAAGCTCTCTTGTGGGTTTGACCTTCTCTAGTCGTCGCAGCAATGCCTTAGAATTTAGATTGAATGATAGAATTACATGCCAAATGGATGAAATTTCAAAATAAAATGGGTAATGAAGTTAAACACCAAGAAAGAAACATACCAAATGACAGTTCTAGGAAAACAGATTAAAAAACAACCATTAAAGAGAGTTTGTTCTTGCATATACTTATAGCAACAAGGGAAATATCAATCATTGTTGATGGCTAATCCTGGATATCCCAGAACATTGAAAACGAATTAAAGCATTTACTTTGGAAAGAATTTAATCTAATTTTGCAGGTTCAGGTAGCTGACACCAATTCTAGCTCACCAGCAGGTTTCGGTAAAGAGGGAATGTTTTCTAGAAACATGAATAAAGTGCTTGATATCAAAAGAAGAAATTTCTAAACAGCTTTGTTTTATGTTGCTTTGTTTTTATATCATCCAATGAATAATTAAGTATAAGCCACCTGATATTTTATGATATAAAGGGAAAATTTCTATAGATTTCTTCAATTGATGCAGGTGGAAGCCAAGCACTATTGTTTATTTAATCAGACTAAATTTGCATGATTTGTGCATAATTTCTGATAAAAACTTTTTAAAATATGAAATATAAAATAAAGTATGGCACAGAGTATATGAAATCTTTCTATTTCATAAAAGCAATAAAAGATAAAAAATGATTAATTTTCTACAGATGTTTGATTTACCACTTTGTATGCAAAGATTATTGGCAATGAACAATATGTATAGCATTTAAGGATTTTTAAGTCAGCCAAGTGCAAAACACTACTTCATATCAAGAAGGATTTTCTCAATTGTAAAATGTTGATTGACTAGCATGACTGATATGATGGAAGCTCTTTCTGTCTGACCATTGTATCAATTAAACAAATGACAGTTAGTTACAAACTTTCAAAATGTAGTTGAACAGCAGGCCTGATCTATCTACCAATAAATAGAGCAACACCTATGCAAGTCAGCTGAAATAAGCGAGCTAACTAGAAGGCCTGTTGGTCTAGAAGAAACAAGGCACAAGACAGAGTAGAGTGAAGATGGGAGATGTTATCACCCTGGCTAGTTCCATAGAAACAGTTCAGTCTTAAAGCCATTTGAATCCTTATCAAATAAATTAAAAAAGAATTTAACCACTCTATAAACAATTAATCTGAACTTTCAAAATACTATTGGGTTGAAATAAAGACCCAATCAAATTATGACAAAATCTGATTCAATTTATTGCATTTATAGAATAGCATTTCTTACCAGGTTTTCTCTTTCAATCTGCTGTTGAACTCTTAATCTGTTTAAAGTTGCTGATGATTTCACTTTTAATGGCTCAGCTTTCTTCACAAAAACTGGCTGCTTCAACCTTGACTCGACCTTTTCTTGCTTTCGCACCAATTCTCTCAATAACCGTTGGTTTTCACGATCAATGTCTTTTACCCTGTCATTTGAAAAAGAATAGTTTGTTCTCTGTTGCTGCTCAACATGTGCAGAGAACGGCCTTACACGAGGCTTGGGTCTTTGGAAACTTTCCCCGGAAATTTCACTGGCAGGTCGATCGTTGTAACTACCAAGTTGATGTGCTGAAAAAGGTCTACCCTTTTTGTTGCCATTTAGATCAAGCACTGAATGAAGAAGTCTTTCCAAATCAATTTGATCTGAGTCAGCCCTTAGCATCTGATCCGGGCTTGTATCCTCTGCACTAGGACGTTCCCTCGACTTTCTTGCAGTTTTTGGCCTAAATGGTCGTTGGCGACCTGACGCGGGCCTACTTTCTCTCGCTTCATCGTCAGACACAGTATCATCGTCATATCTAAAGGAGTCCCTCGACAAAGAAGATTTTCTTGAAATGCGGACAGCAGTGACCTCTCCGTTAACAGACATTTTTGAAGCTATTCAGTTCAAACTTGTGTCCATATCCATCACTCTTCCCAAACGCTTGTATTGAAACTACAACAGCAATTTTGATATGGTGTTTCCAAGCAGCAGCAGCAACCGCAACAACAAATACCTCAACGTCACTTCGCTACAAAATTTTCGTTTCTGCCAGTTGCTAGAAAAACTTTTGTCATTCAAAAGTAGATGATTGGAAAACAATGGAATATACAAAGGAAATAACAAAACGTAGAAGATAATAAAAAGGAAATTATTTTAGAGGCAAATTTCGAGCACAAAGGCAGGAAGGTGTGCGAAATTAACAGCTGTAACAACACTTGATGAAAAAATTCGTAACACCTAAAAACACACTTACATGCATAATTGCCCATCTGTGTGACGCAAATTTGTGTAGCACATAACATGAAAGAGTGCGAATCGCCCAGCCGGCAAAATTTTATTTATTTCGTATTGACGAGTATTCTCGACTAGTTAATTTGAAAGGCCTTTCTCTAGATTTCTGGGTTTATTCAGATTTCCCTTTTTCTGAAAGAGATTTTCCTGCTAAACAGTTTGTGCCTTTAAACCTACTTCTGACAAGCTATGTTAAACAGCCATCTATACAGCATTCAGCGACGTAACGGAACAGTTTTGAGCCCTTAGTCAAAGTAGTGGTTTGGGCCCCCTATTTTGCGTGAATTTGTACAGCGTTATACAGTTATTAAACAACTAACACCAACAAAGCAATTATTAAGATGTAAAATCAGGTTAGATAGGAGACCTTCTTTGTTTCTCAGAAAACAGAGAAATTGGCTTTGTATTTGCTGTAGCAACTTGTTTCTTGCGCTTTTTCTCGAACCAGATTTATAAACACGCCTTCGATCAGCAAGGTATTGTGAAATGAAAGCAAGAATACTGGTGGATGATATGAAACATTAGATATAAATAAAAATTTGTGAAATTCAGAAAATCAATTAGTATCTGTGTTCTTTAATTAGATGCAATTTTCTTATTAGATGCAATCTTTAATTAGAAGTTTTATAACGGATACAAACTTTTTTATGGGACTATTGAGGCTCAAAATTGCTTAAACTAAAGAATAATTTAAGAATAATGCTAGGCTCAGCCTTCATCCAGACTAAAATTTCTACTTAATCTGAGTTCTCCCAAGGTGAAGCAACTGTCTTTATGATCATGTTAAAATCGTATTTGTATCACTAGATTTTGCATTTAAATGTCAAATGGGTGACCATTAGACAAGGCAACGTTGCTCTTAGCTCCCCAATTGCCAGCCCTCCGCTAATTAAATTTTGAAATTTTTTCCAACCCTCCTCTAAAAATCAAAAGATTTGCGATTTATGCCGCAATTAGGCACTAAGAGTTAATGCAGTTAAAATAGTATTAGGTGATACAAAAATCAAATCGGAACAAATCTTACGCCCACTTTAAGTGGATCTTTTCAAAAAACGCTTATATCCACAGAAAGTTTTTCACAAAATTTTGCGGGGGCCCCATTAGGAGCCCAATTGTTTGGGGGGTCCTTTGTTTTGGGTTCGAAGGTGGCGTGCGTTACGCCACTGATAGCAAGTTGCTGGAGTGGGTTTTCTAGCCAGTTATTAATGCCCTAAAACTCTCCCACTTTTGAAAAGCAGCCGAAAAATACCCAGCTCTTTATCTCGTTGGGGCACTAGAAAATAATTCAGCATGCCGATTTTCAGATTCTTCAGCTAATTCGACGCTCACACTATTGAGTTTTATGATTTGGCAGTTCTGTCGAATTCAATTTGCACAAGCTCCAGGGGCGGACTGGCCGGTTGGGCTACCGGGCTGGGGCCCGAAGGAACGAAAGGGCAATCAAGACCGAAGGCGAGGGAAACGAGCCTAAAAACTGGGGACTTGGGTACTCCACTGGAAAACTTTTGTCGCCACGCCCTTTAACTTGGCTTAAAATGCTACCAACGTTTTGCATCGAAGATTAATCATGTTCTTTTACGACATTTTGTGGCTATTTCTCCACATGTTCTCATTCCAAAACGCTTATTACTTATTTTGAAGTTGCAATTTCCAGTCATTTTCAGTTACACTTTCATTCTGCACTCATAAGAATACATAAGACAAAATCAAATTTGTAAATAATAGATCAATAAAAAATCAACCAATTATTTGAAACTAGGGTCTTCATTATGTCTTGTGTATGAAATCTGAAAAACTTCAGGATGTCTCCTGCTTAGAAGCAACTTTATGTCAATATTAATGTCAGCCATAACAACTCGAGGTGTTAAGTCATGATTTCCTTTGCATCGCATGTAAGGTTCTTAAAATGAATTACTAAAAGGGCACTTTGGCCCCCGCCCCCCCCCCTCTCCGGCGTTCCTGGTTACGCCACTGCAATAGCTACTACCATCTCAAATTAAATTAATGAACAGGTAAATTCAACTTAATGAAAACTCTTCTGTTGCAAGATGTCTGAAAAAGGGCCTAAAAATAGAAAAAGCTCCTCAGCGATAAAAAAGTACTATTTTTCACAGGTGTGAGACACCAATGTCTGTACATTTATTGTAGCCTGTGCTCCAGATCTGAAGGAATCCTCCAGACATTTAGAATCTTCAGTAATTGTTTAAAAAATTTTTTTATAACTACTGAGCGATCTGAAATGCATTGGGGGTAGGGGCGGATTTTAGAGTCACGCCCTTCAGGTGTCTGGGAAATAAAAGAACCGCCCATTTTTGAATTTCTCTTTATAACTTTAATTTCTTAAATCTATCTATAAAGAAAAACAATAACTGACTCGATAAGAAGATAAATAAGAAAGAAACTGGCGTCACTTCATTACTACTAACTACCAAAAAAGCTATTTTTTTACCAAATCAAAACAAAACTTTCTGGATAGCTCAAAAATATTGGGGGGTGTCGCACCCCCACACCCCCCGGTAAGTCCGTCCCTGATTGGGAGTATTGTTCTGTCAGAGGATATTCCTTACGTTCTGATCAAGTGTTTGGCCCTTTTCGCGCATTTCGCAAACCAAGAAGTTTGTTACCAATCGAATTTATTAATATTTCGGTGTTTCGGATTTTGTCTAGAATTTGGCTCACAGGAATCTATTCAGTACTGTTCGTACTAGGAATTTAGTGGGAACTCCTGGTAGTTTGAAATGTTTTTTCTTATTCGTGAAGTGAAATATCAAGCATACGCTTACTGCATTTGATCAGTTGAAATGCCACTTTGATTAAGGAACATTATATTACGCTAAACAATTTCGATCGAAGCTTTCACGCTTGACGCCTAACACATATTTCTATATTAATAGAGCAAGATATATCTATCCAATATTTTACATTACTCATGAATTTAGTTTAACCTACCAAATTTCAGGGAGCTAGAAATTATAAACATATAGTGCAATAACTCGAAAAATTGCAAGGATGTCTAGATATATGATGTCTTGAAGTCGTGGCATAAAATGCTGTCTGAAAACTAAACTTTAAACTGTTTGAAATATGTTTAATAGTATTTTAAGCCAATTTGAAATGTTTGGCTGCAAAAATTTTCCAGGGGAGTACCCTAGGTATTTATCGGCTTCGGGTCCCTCTCTTTGAAATCGCCCGGTCTTCTATTTAGGTGCCAGTCATCCCTGACAAGCTCATATACTTTGCAGAATGTTGAACATCTTATATGCAAGCATAATTATGCTTTGTGGGCGAGGCCTCTCCCCGCGGTAGTTTGGATTCATAGATTGCTTTCCTACAAAGGACGAAATCACGATCGAACGGCTTTCGCATTATCATCAGCTACGAATTCACCAAACCCCCCTTCAAATAATTTAGATATCATGCGATGTCTCTGACTTTCGTAAAGCTTGTGCTCCCTGGGTATTTACTTGCAAACTAGGCATCTAATGTAGGTGACATATTGCTTATAGTTAGATAAACCAATGCAATCCTGTTTGTTTCAGTCTAAATCACATCAATTGCGTCCTACTCATTTATTGTATAATCTTTTGATTCAAATTTTGAAATCACATCGCTTGGGGAAGCTATAGTTACCGTGAATCTTCTAAAACAGTGCTTCTCTTCAAAAGATATAAATTGAAGGCAACGATTCTGGGTTATCGTGAGTTTTTCGTACTGTAGCTTTCTTAGCAGTAAAATTTTATCAACGCCCAACACTTATGGTTGTCAAAGTTATTTCTGTGCACATTATACATAGTATATGTTTATAACGTATATGATCTTGAAAAAATTCGTACAGTTTTTTGCAACGTTTCGCCTCTTACTGAGAAGGCAATATAACCAATTTCCTACATTAAAATGCACGGTGAAACTCAATTCTCAGGGCCATATTTCAGACTTTTGAACTACTTCCTGATTGTTAAGCTTTGCAAGAATAATTTTTATTAGAGTGCTGAAAGACTTTTGTATAAAAATAGGGCGCAAATAGAACCATTACATCTCTATTTGTGGGTTAAGTATTGAAGAAGGGAAATTTTAGAAACTAGTGCTAATTAAAGTGAGCTTGTGATAGTCAGATTATCCCGATCCTACCTGTCCTTCTGCTTTCATTTAAAAACATACCAAGAATAGTGGCTTATATCCTTGTTACATGCTACGAATTTTCCGAAACGAACATCTTAAGGGGTGACTCAAAAAACAGTAGTTGTAAAATAACTCAATTTTCATTTCAAAATCTATATCCATAAGAAAATAGTAGAACTATTTCATTCTGCTTTCGGTCTATAAACGTCGTGTTTTACACGTGGCCTGCCTCGGACGGCGTAAACAGGGGCTTGGCCTTGATAGCCCATGCCTTGCTGGACCCCCATACCCTGGTAGTAGAGAGTGGACATAGGAGTCATTTGTGACATCGGAGTCATTTGTGACATCGGAGCCATTTGTGACATTGGAGCCATTTGTGACATAGATGGCATTCGGGGCTGCATTTGTTGGTACTGGTTCATTTGGGGGGCGGATTGGGTATTTCTCTGGTAACCGGCACCCTCATACTCTTGGTGGTACGACTGGTTGGCCGAACGCTGGAACACCGAGTTGGGGTAGTTCGGTAAATAATTGTACACCATCGAGTCGGATGATGGTACCACGGGCTGGGGCACGTTCTGTTGTGCCATGCCTTGGCTTGTGTACCCTTGTCGTTGCATGTTGGCCAGCAAATCTCCCTGCTGAAACGGGAAGTTATTTTCAGTACCCAAATAACCAAATCAGTGCAATGCATGAATTCTTTACTGGTACGGTCCGGCCACAACAAGAAACAAGATATCTCAACCCCTGGCCAAACGAACTTTGCATTTCGCCAGAACTTCGCAAGCGCCTGCGCAGTTCCTTGTAACCGAGTCAATTTCGCAGGCGTGACAAAACGAGTCACCAATTAGGCATGCGCGATCGCCACCAAACATGGCTCAGCAAGACTAAACAAATCTGAGTGCAGCTTTGATAATTTCCTGAGCAGTCATGTTGAGTGCTGCCAAAGGAAATGATCAGTTCACGTGCCTAGGGCTTTAGACATCTCGCATACTATTACATTTATATGCTCGAAGGTTGGATGGCATCGTTAGACTTGACAGAAAGACAGAAGTGTACTTAGGGTTAGGGTTATATTAGGCTTATGGTGGGGTCGGAGTTAAGGCTACGGTGATGTGTCACTGATCAACAGCCACCTTCTGACAAATTTGAGCCTCTTTCTACTACGTTTGCGAGGCGTGCTGCGGGTATTGACGACTAGTCTCGTGTCGTGATTTTATCATCTTGCTTCGGGTAATTGCACGATGGGGAACAAGGCACAGGTTGAAACTGGGTGCTGCATGAATGACGAACCATTGATGACGAACAAAATCCCCATCAATGCAAAATGACAGAAAGCCATTTCAGATCAATTGAAAATTGAAATAAGGCAAAATCGTTGGGAGAATGCGAATGTTAAGGAAACTTACCGTGCTTTTACCACTGTTTGCGACCACGGCCGACATGAACTGAGCGAACTGAAAAAGAATGAGAATTGAGCTGCCAAGAATGCTGAGCGTTTCTATTCAGCTTGGTGCCATGGTACTTCAAACTTGCGACGGGCATTGAGTACGAGGCGTTTACAAATTGCGATGGGAGGTGTGGCTAGGGCCCGACCGAGTGTTCGTGATCAAAAATGTTTGAGTGGGGTCAACACTTGAACGTCTAAACACTTGGAAATAATCCCTCACGCAACCTCGACATTGAAAAGGCGTCTGGCCCAGTGCTGCATCACTGCGAGGACCACTTCCGATTTGGCCTAGCTGCTTTGAAATCATGAGCAATAATATAATCATGTGAATACCGAGAGGTGTGGTATCGATCACAAAACTTGAGCCCTGTTTACACTACAACTTTTAACCTGGGTTGAACCTTGGTTAACGTTAACCTGGGTTAGAAATTTTCTGGTGTAAATGCAGCTAACCTGGGTTGAAACTGGGTTAAGCCAACCCTACTTTGGAGATGGGTTGAACCTAGGTTGACTCCAGGTTAAGATCTTCAAAATGCAGCGTAAACGCAAACCTGGGTTGAACTCAGGTTAACCATCTAATTCGCGCATGCGCCTTTTGAGCCATGAAAGGCGCCAAACACAAAGTCAAAAAAAAATTTCTTAGAATGCTCGTGCAAAAAATGCCTCCAATATCAAGCAGCATATCTTGAAAATGAATGACACAAAGACCGAAAGGGGTACACTTCTTGACCTCCACCTTAAATGTGTATATATTCGATTTGCAGTTTCCCGTTGTCTTCTTCGTCGCGCATTGCTCAACTTCAAAACTTGGTGAAGCAACGTGGTGATAATCTTCAACATAAAAACCTGCCTTGAAAAGTGCATTCCCAACTATCATCGTTGCCGCCCGCCATTTTGAAAGATACCGAAAAGCGCCATTAACAACGAAGCGCATGCGTGGCGATTCTAGCCTGGGTTCAACAAAACTTTGCGTTTACACTTTACTCTGCAGTCAATGTAGTATAAACGACAGTGGGTTCAACCTGGGTTCAACCCAGGTTAGCGTTAACCCAGGTTAAAAGTTGTAATGTAAACAGGGCTTTGGTGTGCAGCTGGCATTCAACTCCATTTGACTGTACATTCAAAGAAGCTAAAATTTTCCTTGATTTGGTTATGGTTATTATCCTGGATACGGCTATTTATCGTGACAAAATTTTTATTCCTGGTGATATTATGCTATAAATTTT
Source organism: Nemopilema nomurai (assembly GCA_003864495.1). Classification (NCBI taxonomy): domain Eukaryota; kingdom Metazoa; phylum Cnidaria; class Scyphozoa; order Rhizostomeae; family Rhizostomatidae; genus Nemopilema; species Nemopilema nomurai. The sequence continues at coordinate 256,675 of ML133483.1, forward strand.
CTATTGCTCGTTGAGAAAAGTCAAAATTTCCCAATGTGAAATTTGATTTTAGGTCCTTTAAATTAGGCCTTTATTTCGAAAGTACACGTATCGGGCCTTTAATTCCAAATTGAGACATGAAACATCGATATGAAATTAGATTTTCGGAAGTTGGCTGATGTACACCACTAGCCACCGAGCAAAGCATAAAGGAAAACTAAAAACCAATGATGACAAACATCTCAAAAACCAATGATGACAAACACCCTAAAAATCTATGATGACAAACATTTCAAAAATCAATAATGACAAACACCTCAAAAATCAATAATGACAAACATCTCAAAAACCAATGATGACAAACACCCTAAAAATCTATGATGACAAACATTTCAAAAGTCAATGATGACAAACACCTCAGAAACAAATGATGATAAACACCTCAGAAACCAATGATGACAAACACCTCAAAAGTCAATGATGACAAACACCTCAGAAACAAATGATGACAAAATACCTAAAAAATCAACGATGACAAACACCTCAAAAACCAATAATGACAAACACCTCAAAAATCAAGGATGACAAACACCTCAGAAACTAACGATGACAAACACCTCAGAAACCAATGATGACAAACACCTCAAAAATCAATAATGACAAACACCTCAAAAATCAATAATGACAAACATCTCAAAAACCAATGATGACAAAACACCCTAAAAATCTATGATTGACAAACATTTCAAAAGTCAATGATGACAAACACCTCAGAAACAAATGATGATAAACACCTCAGAAACCAATGATGACAAACACCTCAAAAGTCAATGATGACAAACACCTCAGAAACAAATGATGACAAAATACCTAAAAAATCAACGATGACAAACACCCTAAAAATCTATGATGACAAACATTTCAAAAGTCAATGATGACAAACACCTCAGAAACAAATGATGATAAACACCTCAGAAACCAATGATGACAAACACCTCAAAAGTCAATGATGACAAACACCTCAGAAACAAATGATGACAAAATACCTAAAAAAGGAAAGATGACAAACACCTCAAAAACCTTCAAAAATGCGGGGAATGGCTTTGATTGTTAATGTCATATTCTCCGACCAATGAGACTTGACAGCACTGGACAATCCATTAGCAACGTACCTTGTCCGGTTTAATCGTTTCAACCGGCTGATTATCCAAATCCACAACCGGTTCATTCCACCCACCACTTCTGCCTCCATTTCCGCTCTGCCCAGGTATTCGGTAAGCATCTTCGGTGTGAACGCCCCCGCGTGACGCTTTTCCCTCAGCCCCATCTCTGTCTTGAGGGCTCTCACGAGTATTGTTAAAGCCAGGCTCATATCGTCCATTTCGGTAAGAGAGGTTCCCTCGCTGCATGCCCCTCCCTTGCCCTCCAGGCCGCCCTCTTCCTTGTCCCCGTTGTCCGAACCTGTCTCCGCCTCCTGGCTGGATACTTCCCTGCGTCGACTGGCCGTTTCTACGACTTTGGCCTCCGTCACTTCCAAACTCTCTGTCCTCCGCGCGTGCTGAGCCGCGGCCCCGGTTGTTGTTGCTGTTGTTGCTATATCTGTTGTTGTCATGCCTGAACCTCCGTTGCCTGTCATCCTCCCTCCCAGTGTCCCTGCTCTCGTCCATCCGCATCCTTTCATTAAGAAGGCCAATCACGCGCTCCATTTCCTTAACCTCATTCGTTTCCGATGCTTTTGTGCTTCGTAGCTGTTGCGGTTTTTCCATCGCATTTTTCGATTTCTGTTCTCCGCTGCTGCCGTCCTTTTTTGCAACAGCTACACTTCTATGCTCCTCTGATACGTCAGAACTTTTATGCTGCTTCAGGCGTTCCATCCTTGGAGGCAAGTCCTGGAAACTATGGCCCGACTTTTCCTCATAACCCCCTGGTTTAGCCTTCGATGTATCTTGCCTGCCCCTTGCATTCCTTTCCTGCTTACCCCACAACTTTTTCTCCTCAAACTCTGACTTTCCATCGTTCCCGTATTTCTGCCTTTCATTGTTCCTGGTCTGATCACCAAACTCCTTCACCGCTTTTCTTTCTTCTTTATAATCACCCTTTGTTGCCACCTTTCTGCTATTTTGGGCTGCTTGTTTATTTATATCTCCGTCCCTTGCATCATTTTTCCGGGTTCTTCCTTGGTTGTTACGCTCCGCTTGTTTTTCCCTCTCTGGTGCTTTGGTGGCCTCGGTTTTCTTGGGTCCTCTTCTATCATCTTTTTCACCTGCTGTCTTTTGATCCTGGGGCCTAGTGCTAACATTGTCCTTCGAAAATTTTGAGTTTTTTTCTGTTCAGAGGAATCAAGAGGACAAACCAATGAGTATAATATAATGTCACCTTAAGTTGCAGAGTGAATCATATCTCTAAAAAGCTAAAAATCAGAAAAGGAAACTAAACAATGTTTTAGTAAATGTGAGTGTACTCTGACTGTGTGTTGCAGACATATTGAAAATTTCTAGTGCTGCAATTAATGTCTATAAACTGGTGTTAAAATAGTTAATGCTGATTATGTAGTAAACAATATATAAGTTGGCAAATAAAAAAGAATCAGTCTTGTGTGATAGCAGTATGTAAAAACATCAGAGTAATAATACAAACAGAAGAATTGAATCCAACTGACTTGAAGAACTGAATTAAAAAGATGAAGCTTTTATATTGGTTAACATGTCTCCATTTCATACATTTCTAGGTTTATTTCCAGCATTTCAGATTTATCCTGAGTAGTTGAACAGCAAATGGTCCATGCAAAGCTAAAGATTGTCTAAATGTTGAGTGACATTAACTTGACCCATGGAATTTTCATTGAAAAACAAAGGAACCAAAGAGACATACCTTTTTTAGTTTTTAAAGGTTCACTCTTCCATATCTTCTTCTCCTCAAATGGTTTTGTCACCTTCTCTGTTTTAATTGTGGATCCTTCCTTCTTGGGGAGTGATTTTGCTTCAGCTTGGTAAAAGATGACACAATTTTAGTAATAAAACAGGCAAATAATGAATATGAGTTTAACTAGATAGCCTGGAAAAATATATTGAGTATTTTTACATCAGCTACCCAGTTGCATAAAAGTGACCAAGCTCCATTGATTTTGAAATTTTGAAGCAAAAATATTGATTAGAATAAAGTTCCAAACATAGCAAAGGTGCCTTGAAAATTATTAAGAAAAAGCAGAAATAAGATGGAGGCTACTGGCTGCTAACCATAAGAAACTGTAAAAAATCAGGATTAGAAGACAAACTTACTAGACTTTGGTGCAGTGGATGCAGCCAGAGCATTTGGCCTTGAAAAATCACTTTTTTCAAAAGGAACAAATAACGGTGGGCCACCAGCAGCAGTCAAAACTTTGCGTTGCATTTTGTTCACATTCTGAAAATTGAATAAACACAAGCTATTTGTTTATAAATGCAATGAGGTGGATCTGAATAATAGACTGTTGTTTATTTGGAATTGTAAATAGATAAGACCTACCTTAGATAGTTCCCATTTTGCTTGAAGATGCTCTACATGACCACCAAGCATTTTAAAATTTTTTTCAGTTAGCAGAATGAAGCCATTATGGATTGGCAGTTTTCCAGTTAAACACACTTTTGAGCCACTTGGTGTCAGAAGGCTAAAAAAGCAAGTGATCAAATGTTTTCAAAAGCAATATTTAAAATCATTTTATGAAAAAAAATGGTGAAACCAGACATTGATAGCAAAAATTAAGCATCAAGAAATGTACAATGCCTGCCAAAAGTCCTTGGAACACCTCAGTATTTTCTCTGGTTTTCCATTTCTCATTTCTTTGACACACCAATATGAATAGCTGTTAATCCCCCTAATCCCCCTAAGACAATGTTGGTGACAAAATATAGCATCCAGTTAATCTTGGGAAAAAGCTTAGAGCGCAAAAATGATGCTTCGTTTAGCAGCAGCTTACAAAAGTATGAATGCAGTTGTGTTCATAGGTTGGCCCTAGTTTTATATTGTACTTTCAGGCACTATGTGTGCGAAGGATCTTATGTGAACGATTTGAAAATTTGAGAAAAGAAATTTCTTTTGGTAAACAGTCCCCTTGCAATTAACAAAGCAATTGCAATACTTATTTGGAAGAAGATGATGGTGAATTCAGAATCAGACCAACCAACCTGATTGAGTTAACAGTTTCTAGCTCCAGGCCTGTACAACTCATGACTCCATCTGTCATGGACAGTTTCAGCATTCTTGGTGCTGCTGAAGAATCTTCCTTGGCATTTGGGGCTGATATGTTTCTAATCTTTTGAATTTGAAGAACAATTGGACCCTCAATCTGAAAAAAATAAATAATGAAAGAAGGAGTAGTGCATGCAAAATCAGGGTTGGAAAATAAAAAGGAGCTACTCATGATTCATAAAATTTAATTAAAAATTCAACACAAATTCATCAAAGTTAATAAATGTTCATAGTTCAGCAAGTGAAAATTTTATCAGCCTTTCTGTATGAAAAACATGTTACAAGCAGGCTTTATTTAATTTGAGCAATTCCTGTACAAGCCTGATTACACAAGCCTTTAATTGCTTGCCAAGAATTACAAATTCTGTGACACTTCATTGATTGTTGGAAAAAATGAGGTCAGCTGATAGAATATATACAATGGGTTGTTCTGTGCAAATAGGGAGGTCCTGAACAAAGACAAAAAGGAGTCAGGGTTTGGCTTTAATAACCAACTTTCCCATGGCAAATGTGAAGTGGGAGCATGAATGGACTTGCTTAATTAAAAAATCTATAATTAGGTAGGTATGCTAACAAAAGGTTGCCTCCATCTTTAAATCAATTGATAAGTGAACCCCTTCTCTTTGGCATTGATAGAAGTAATCAAAACATAATCAAAAGATGGAGTCATTCCTAGAGTAAAAATTTAGCTACATGGTGCAAGAAACTGACAACAACTTTTGCAAAATGAAAAAAAATGCAAATTCACCTCTGAAACCTTGGTCCTGTTGATGTCTGCAGGCAAGCATTGCTTTCCGATTTGACGAAGGTCAGTCTATGGTTAGAAATAAAGAACATCATAAATGATCAAGGGGCAACTCAAGATGTCTTTCAAGTCTTCAGCTTTCATTGATTGAGTGAAGTGCACAAAAAATGATTTCTTATCAAAGGTCAACAAGCTGGCTGAAAATTTGAAGAGATGGCATAATCTTGGTCACGGTCTGATCCAGGCAACCGATGCAAATGCATCAATCACAAATTTTAATTTCCAACAGATTCAGATTATTTTATTACTGCATTTTGTGCGGACGCACTGCTACGACAAATTGTTTTTCCAACTGATGCAGCTCCTCGTGCAATAAAATTAATTTTTCACCACATCCAGTCATCCCCCCCATTTTTCTGATCCATTTCTTGCCATACTCGCGCAGTTTCAGCCCCATTTCCTTTTCCACCATGACTTTGTTCCTTCACTTCTGTAGCAACCTTTTAGCCACCCTCATATCAACTTAGCAATCGAAGCCAACAAATCTTGCGTAACCATTTTGATTAGTGCATCTGTGTCAATCATCGTGGCTTTGACAGCTCAATTGTTCTCAACAAAGGATAGCCAAACTGCACTGGTCCCCAGACCCCTGAGCAAAGATAGTCGGTGTTTTGCATCGGTTGACCGATGCAGTCCAAAGTTTGATAATAAGCAGTATTTCACTGCTGTTGCTTGTTGGGGTTTCGCCTGAAAAGCCCCCCCAAAGATAACATCATTGCAAACAATGATCAAGAAGAAATTGATTGCAGCCCTACATGCTATTAAAAGGCCAAAAAATAGTTTCCTAACAACAGAATTTTTTATTTCAAAAAACTGAAAATGAAGCAAGGCAAAGGCGTTTGACCAAATGTATCTAAAAGGACAGGTCCATGCTTTCTGAGAGTTTATAGGGCGTGGCCCCAGGAAATTTTCTGGGGCAAAGCCCCCACACCCCCCTTATCTCTATTGGTCACTAATATTTCTGGATCCGCCCCTGATCTTGATAGCGTATATCAATATCAACATTAATTTTTCTATTTCTAAGAAATTTGTCATTGATGCATCTAATGATTCATAAATTTACTTGCTAAATAATACAGTTCCATTTCTCTATTTTACATTATATGATGTTATAATCAATTTGACATCAAGTCATCAGTTAAAATTATGTCACACTACAGCTAATTACAACATCTTTCTTTGTTTTCTACCCAATCAAAAAAATTTTACGCTTTACACTGAAAAAAAGTTTTACCCTAATGTGTGCCTAAAGTTGAGAAGCAAAAACTTACATGCAGAGCATTTGTGATCAGATCCTTTTTTGATGGAGCTTTGCTGGTGCAGAGTTCTTTGCAATGATTAATGCCCGTATAACTCAAGAACCTTTGATTAAAAAGTGATATTTAGCCACCATGGAGCTTCAACAGCATGACAAAGCAATATAATAAAAAACATGCAAAAAAACAGCTTAATGTGAAGCTCTCCACATAAAATCTTCATATAAAAGACAGCATTTGTATAATCAAATTTACAAATATACCAGAAGGTTGTTACAACTCTGTTCAACTGTTCTAATAGAAACTGTGAAACTGTGAAAAATAGAAATGACAAAATGCTGTATATTAAAACCATCTTAGAAATTAAAAAGATTCCTTGATGGAAATGTTGAAAATGAATAAGATTAACCACTGTCTATGGTGTTGCTAGCTTAAGCAGCTAGGACATGTCTGAAGAAAGTTTAGTGTCAGAAGTTGACCGTGTAACCTGCTAAGATTCCCCAAGCTGTGCAAAGCTCTGCATTATGCAATGGATTGAATTTGCACATACCAGTTGCATATAAAGAAAACTTTACACAGCTTAAAAAGGTTTCACAGCTCTACCAAGAGAAGAGTATACCCCAGTACTTTGCATAAAGGCTGGGTTATATGATCACTTCCTTCCATCAGAATTTGATACAATTATTAGGTGTTAATCCTCTATCATTGGAAATTTTACTCTGAACAAAAGCAGCCATTACCACCAAGAGCCAGGGGAAACAGGCTGAAGGTGTTTGCTGAAAGAGTCCGGGAGATTTTCGCTGACCATTTTTATGGACCTGTACAGGTTCCATGGCAATGGAAATGTTTTGTTCGACAACATGACCAAACTGAACTGTGTTCATATATAAACTATTTGGATGCTCTGATGATAAGAATTTAATTTTTTTCCTAATAGCAACATTATTTTTTACTGCAATTATTTTTATAAAAAACTGTCTGTAAGTTGTGGCTCTTCGATTTGCTCCAAATCATTATCCATATTCGTTTTCTGCTGATGATAATGTTCCTTAGCACAATTCATGTTTTTCTCCATTTCTCGAAACTCTAGGCTGTTCCCTTCTCACAAAAACATCATGTGACGTAAGAATTTGTTGGTGTCTTTGGAAAAAGTAATGAACTCGATTTTACTCTGCTTTCGTTGAGAGTAAAATTTCCAAAGCTACACGGTCACTTTTCAACGTATTGGTCGAATATCGAAAAAAGTGATGGAAAAAGTGATTTTGTAACTCGGCCTTAAGGCTGCAAAGAGTTTCCAGCCTTTTGCGTTCAGGCTTTGAAAGATTCAAAGTCGACATATAATATTAATACATTTTTCTTCCTGGCATTGAAAGGTATCACTCTCCTGTGAGATTAATCTTCTTCATAACAGACTGTCCTAGAATTAAAAAGTTATCCCTAGCCCCATGTTTAGATGTTTCTTAGGGAAGAAATTTCAGGTAAGATGAAAATGTACGCCCAGTATATTGCTGAAGATCAGGATTCACAATTACCAGACTTTTTAATTTACTGTTCAAGCTCAAAAATACACGCTGGCAAAGCCAAAAGCCGTCGTCTCATGAAATTCTATTAGCATATATCTTGATAAATGCAAATATTAGATACCATCCATCTCCCATCAACTCGGCCTCCATCTTCTTTTTCGACCTGCTTGCATTTAGGCTGCGGGGCGAGCCTCGTTACGGTCACTGGATTGGAGGTCATGCAGCTCACGTATCGCCCAAGACTGTTTCTCCAGTGGAAAGAACATATTAATATACGCATTAGCAGTGGGCTTGGCTTGTGAAGCCATTTGGAAACACTTTTTGAGTTCTGATCTTTTCAATAACGCTGATTCTGTTGTTTGATCTTTAATGTGTCTGTGTCTTCATTGTAAAATTTTCAATGCAACAGATTTTACGATGTTGGCGACATCATTGGTCCGAGCATGGAACCCTGTGATACATCCTAGTTGACTAGGCGTCCGCTAGAGTTGTGTCCACTACGCTGAGTTGACTGATGATAATCAAGCAGAAAATTTGTCCAGTAGACCACAGACTATACCTAATGCATTCAATACCAGAGCATATTGATCTTATAACGATGAGCCATAACATTTTGAAGGAAAACATGATAAACATCGGATCTGAGGTTGGGGGTGGAGCACACATTGAAGAGAAATAATCTATAGTGCTCATGCGACAAGTTTCATCATGTGATTTTCAATAGATTCCCTAGATGCAACATTGGCGAATATTTTTAAGGCAATTGCCAAAATAGAATCCAATAGAAAATAGCTTGGTGATTTGAAAAGGTAACTTCGGAGTTTCAATTGGCTATGCATAAATGATAAAAGTACAATATGAATCAATATATGAATCAATTCCTGCTTTCCTTCAACAGCAACAACAACAGTTTCAGTTGTGCGCACTAGTTTCTTCAGCAGAACGTTGAGCCTTCGAAGTAACTTTCATAAAAATGTGTAGGGCACGAGCACATATGGGAATTAATGGTCTTCTAAAGACTATCTATGCCTATAAAAGAAAAAGGCCAAATCAAACTAGGACACATTGTCATACAACACAAAATGTCACTTAAAAAAGGCCTTAAAAAAGAAGAGGTGTGTGTTTTGCCAGCGCTCCAGAAATTATAGTTGAGGACAGAAATCACTTGATTCGTGCTACAGCCAGTTCGTATCGAAATTCACTATGAAGTTAAAACTCCTTTTTTTGCGGGACTCATAAAGTATTTACCTTTGTACTTTTAGGCCAGAATCCCTAGACATTGATTCATGTCCGTACACCAATTCCAATTCGCAGCGGAGCCACAGTATGAGGGGCAAGATGATTTGGAAGAGTTCGATAATCTTCCAAAAATAGAAATGCTAACCGAAGTTTGTCATCTTAATGTTTGTCATCATCTGTGACTGAAGTTCCTGGAAGACATCTGCGAATCTTTAAAGGATAATTCCTAAGCTTTAAAGCGAATATGATCATGTATAATGCCTGCCTACTCTTATTTGCACATGTTACGAAAAAACAGCTAGTGAACCAGTTATAATGTCTAGCTGTGCATTTTCTATTTCAAAGAATTGAATTTTGGCAAAATGGAAATGATTTATTTATTGCAAGTTGATAGAATTCATCAAATTGCTCAAATATAGGGTATCTTCTCCCTTAACAGTATTTTAAAAGAAAATAGTGATCGAGCTTTCTTAAAAGCATCTAAATGCTTACACAAATATTTACAAAAAAGTTTGCTGTTCAACAGCTGTTACTATCGCGGTTTTTGCCATTATTTGATGAAGTATACCAGAACCTAAAAGGGAGCATAAGGATTCATCAAAAATCGTTTGCTGCAAAAGTCGTAGAAATAATTCAGCTTCTTTGCCAAGTCGATAAGGACCTATAAGGTTTACGATTAAATCTCCTTAAAAAACATGACATGCAGTTAATAGTATTGTAGGCACCAGTCAATTGCACGTGACACTTGCCGGTGTGCCGCGTGGCAGGAACGCCATAAAATTGGCGCGTAATTTGAATTTCGAAATCGGGGAGAATGATCCTTCCCTTCTCTTCAATTCAACATCAGAATTTGTGAACCGTCTCAGTGCTTAGAAGGAGCGTCGAAGTTTCAAGTCTCCTGACTAAATTGTTGAAGCTCTTGATCCCACTGCACCTCAGCAGGGGACACTTTTCATTTGCAGTTGAACTATAAAAGACGATTGGTTGGTATTATGTCTCGTACCACTTGCAATGGAAAATGGAGCCCTTGCTAAAAACTATGAAGATCACTGAATATAAGAATCACCAGAAGGTAGTTCGCCCAATAAACATTTACCTCTGCCAACGCGATGTTTCAAGGTTACCTGTAACTAGGTTACGAGAATTTGAAATGTATCAACAAATTCATGTGAAATGGATGTATATCACAGTTCACAAATTTCGCAGTTATGGAGACCATCTGTTGACCTGTTGAGCAATATTTGGTAAAACAGGATTGCAGAAAGATACCAATGATTTGCTTAAAGACATTTTTCACAAAGATTTTCTTTACTTGAACATTCATTTCGCCAACAATTGCACATGCGTGTCTTCGTGCCCTGCAGATACTTATTACTGATTACTTCCAGTATATGTTATTACGAGTCTACAATATTACTATTGTTCGTGGCATTAGATGCTAGGGTTGGAATTGCCAAAGAGATACTTTTGTGCTAGTATTGCTCTCAAATGTCAATAGCTTATTATCTTCAGACGGCTTCGTCTCTTATCAAAGCTATCGATGAGATGACAGTGCTGGGCCTTTTAAGTATTTTATCATTCAAACCAACATTCGAACTCCCTCGTTGGCAACGAGAATAAACAGCCATTTACGCCAGTTGATCTTGGTGTAATACATTTAGTATAGTGTTACCTTGCGTAAGATGGACAGTAAATTTTTGCTATACAGTTAATCTAGATTAAGCAGCTACTTGGTTGGCGTGTGTTTGAAACGGACTGTGACCTTAATATCTTTCCTTGGCATTTCGAGGTGCAAAATCAAATTGTTGTATTGAAGTTTATTGCTAATCTCGCTAACTTGCCTCTTTCAATCCTCTTAACACTTGTCATTATCTTGTTTCAAAATGGTTGCAACTTTGGAATTGGCTGTAGCTGGTCGTCTGCTAGGCTCAAGAAAAGTTTTCAGCTAGATCTGATTGTACTTCGAATCAGATGATGTCGATTCTTTACAAATTTGCTGAAAGGAGCTCAAATCCATAAAGGAACATTAAATGGCACAGATCCTTGTGGTCCTCCTGATAGAGTGATTCTAAACAATTGGATTTTTGTTCAGAAGGTATTTATTAGTCCTTGATTGGGATGCAGTCGTAAGATAGGTGTAGGGGTGCTAAAAACCCTGCAAAAAGAGCTCCGAAAATCAACTCTAAAGGGCACCATTAAACAATCCATTCTAGATCGTTCGTTAAATTTACAAAATTTGGTCGTCAAAGCCCATGTTTTGGTACCAGAAAAAGGTAGCTCTAATCATTGACAAACTTTCAAGCCATAAATAATGTTAAGTCCTAGCAAACGGCTTCACTTTGCCTTCGTACAATAATTGATAATTGCTTTTTGTGGTCACCAGTAGTTTGTTGGCTTATGTTTGAAAATTGGAGCCGAACTTGGACTAACAATTAATTAGTCTGTGTTAATTTAAACCGTTCAACATGCATTTAGCGCAAAATTTTGCGATGCTATGATTAAATCTTTATTTTGAACAGCTTCTTGGGCAATTTCTTTGGATCATTTCGGACTGGGAAACCTTCCTTGTTTGTCAACATGTCACTTTCAAACTTCGAGAAACAGATTAGAAGGACATGTGTAGGATTTGCTAATTACCAGTCCGGCTTGAAGTGAAATGTTGGAAAACAGACTGATAATACGGGGGTAATCTATAACGAACTATGTAACTAAAGAACACTCCCTATCTGCTTGGGCTGGCAGGCAGGCTGCAATGACCTTCCAGCTTCCTTGCCAAGAGGCGACCCCCGTCATAAATTCTTACAAAAAGGTGTGACCATTTTCTAAAAGGTGCCTAATTGGGCCCCATCGATTACAACATTGGAGATTGACACTAATCGAGAGATCCCCGAAGCTTTTGTGTTACGCGTTAATGACAAGTCAGTCACAGGTACGGTGAAATAAGCCTTGCGCACGTGCGGTAGAGACCATCCCCTTTTGATTCCTGCAGTTTTAATTTTTTCCTCTCTCCCTTCTCAGCGCAGCAGAAAGTAAGCTGCGAAACGAATAGTCTGCGTAAATACAAATGTCCAAGAAAGGATTCTTGTGGCACTGCAATCAATGTCGTGTATGCAGTATTCAACGCCGCTTGCTTTGTAGACATAATTTAGAAGAGCCGATGTTCAATGGTTTAGTAAATAGAAGAGCCGACGTCAAAAGAAAGCCACGAATCTGTTTGAAAATCAGTTTCTGTGACCAGCCTTTGTGCACCAGTGGTTGGAGGCAACATAGCATCGTCAATATTGAGATAGAGATCATAACAGCTGTCTTCACCTGACTTTTTCAATCCCCATTACTTAATTTTAATCAGCTACCAAAGCATCTGCCCTAGCTTTTCTCACTTTCTCAAGCGAGTTGATCTGATACTGCTTTAACGTGGTTATTGTATATACTGATCTGTACTGTTAATTACTGTATATATCTCACTTCCTCATATTATATCGCATACGCACCATACAGTACCACATCACACTGTCCTAAATGAGTGATATGTTAGTAAAAATAACTGCAAATTTCTATCTATAATTTCGACCATGGTTAACTGTTACCGTGAAAGTACTTTCCTTGCCAAAGAACTGTCCTTTATAAGCGGTTCTTGAAGCAGTCCTCATAGAAGTATAAATGAAAAAGGCTCAAACAATGAGTCTTGTGGTACCATAATTAGACCCCTTCAGAGAAGGCCCCATGCACACTATGCTTTTACGTCATCGTTATCTGTGCTTTGGGCTCGCTCTCCTTGCCTATTCCCTGAGCCTCGACTTTCTTGTCTCGATGCCTGTTTTGCAACAACAGCAACGGGACGCCTGTCGAGTGCACAGCAAGCAAGTCGTTTGAATTGCCTGGTTACCCAAGAGCTCGCTTTGTTGTTGCAGCACAGTATGATGATAGGACCGAACACGCGGGACGACAGAAAGACCGGGCTTGCGATGAGAAAAGAATCTTCCATTTGCAGCAGGAGATCGGTCTTGCCATCCAGCCTGCAAGCGCTAAAGATGCAGGTACATATCAACATGGGAATACACGAGATGTACAGGGAGCCAAGAAGAAGCATGATTGTTTTGTGCAGACGCTTCACGTAGTCTGGCGTAGACACGGATCCATTCGCGTTAGCATAGACCGGGTTGTTTGCAGCAAACTTCCTGATGCGAAGGTAACCACGCAAGTAGAAAAAAGTCACCGAAAAGATGACTAGAGCGGTGAACGTACCGCATGTTAACATGTACACGGCCAGAAAGTGCGAGTCTTGGCTTGCAAGTTCGTAGGCGGCAGCGTATGCAAAGCAAAACACGGTTACCGCTGTCAACAGGACGTACAGTTTAGGCCGCTGGAAAACCTTGGCAAAACGCGACGGACGCTCGATGTTTGGGTTCATGTGGATGTAGCGGTCGGCAGCCATAATAACAATAATGCTTGCGGAGAGGTATGAAAGAAAGCCACTGCAAGTGGAAACGAACCTTTTAGAGGCACATTTCGCAGAATCATTGTCAACGATGTGATAAAGTGTGAACGTCACCGTATGCAAGAGGCCAAATAGAAAGTCCGTGACACTGAGACACGTGATCAGCAGATTGGACGTGTTTGTGCGCGTCTGTTTCGTTTTCACGAACGCAACCAGCAGCAGCAGACTCAGAAGCAGCATCGCAATGGCAACGGTTTGAAAGGTAACATAAGCAGCATGCTCCAGATTGCCATTACCAGTCAAGGCAACTCCGGTGTCGCACGCTGGCATGCCTTGGATGTCACCTGCCTTTGGCTCTGTCCTTGATTTCGCTTGTTTTTGCATCAACCTAAAAAGATTTCCTTGTGTAATATATCCTTGATTAACCTTATTGCATTTGGCAGCTTTATAGTCCAACGGGATAGAGGGTGTTGGCTTCTAGTGTCGCCAGATCAGAAGTGTGCTGCGCTTGAAATGTCAATCTCAACCCAGAGTCGGAAACACATACTGGCTGCAGCTGGTCGTACAGTTCCAGCCAACTAAGCATTTCGATGAATTTTGTGCTGTTTGCTTTGAAGCAGATGGTCTGATCTTTTGTGTATCAGTTTCATCTTTACATAAATGGCTGCTCACCCGGAACATAAGCAAGAAGCTTATTGCAAAACCCTTGCTTTTGTCACGGTTTTCGACAATTTTTATATCTCTTTTCCCTTTGCTGATGCATATACTGTTTTCTTGATAATTCACTAGACAATCATGAACTAGACTAAACTAATTCCGGTTAATGATGAAGATCGCACAGCCACATTTATTAATTGAGTCTAAGATTTTCGCGAGACTCCGTTTTGAAGTTTGGATTCGAATTGCTTTTACTCGCTCATTAGACTTGTTATCATGAGCAAAAGTCATATCAAAGTCAAAAAATGTTATAGTTCTCACAATGAATAAACTTTTTCTTCCTTAAGTTAGGGTTTATAACGGGTGGATCTAAAAGCTTCTTCGATGTTTCGAGTAAAACCAATGTCAATGAGATTACGCTGGAAGGGAAGGTCTGAGCCTGCCTGAGATGCCGCACTCCAAATTCATCACAAAGTGATAGAAGTGCAGATCCAAATGTCAATTAGTTTACCGATCCAAATATCTAAAGTTGAGGGAGTGAGTGTGAATTTGGTTTAACAAATGAAGAATGAAAGTTGTGAGGTGGCTTAGGTGGAATATTGGAAAAGCGAACTTATCTTAAATGATATAAGTTTACCAGACCCGGTCTTGTTGACCGAGGCAAATCACTCTCTTTTTCTGACTGCTGGGCTTGGTCTGTCCTTGGAGGGCGTTTTAGGTTCTTTGACAAATAAAGCTGTAATGAAGTAATTGAAGAAGTTTCCCGGAAACCGGCATCAAGAACCTCCAACACGCTTTAGCTAGATTAGGAGAAAACCAGTGACTCCTTGCAAAAGGATTGTATTCAAGGCTAGACAACGGTCGAACTGATCCTTGACCACAGTGCCAGTTGATGACATTTATGCTGTGAAAAATGACACGTATGACACATTGTTGGTCATTTATGCGGTCAGAATGGTGGGACGTAATCGACTGGGATTTGGAGAGAAGAAAACGAACAAAAGTAATGTTAGTTTATGAATCAGTTCCAGTGGTGTCTTCTGTATAACAGTCTCAATAAAAAGATTTGAATACTTACCACCGGTATTAACATGTTTAGTATCGTAGATTCCGAAGAATGGCAGCCAACCAGCATCAACCCCTACTTCTAATCGGTGTATCATACAATAGCACCTTGTAGAATCATCAGAGTCATGATCTAGAACCGATAAATGCTGACAAAAACTTCGAAAGCTTCTCATCAAATACTCAAGTAAAAGAGGTTTCCACGCAATTTGGTACTGTTGCAAATAACAACTTGACTCACAAATAAGGGGATAAGGAAAACGAATATGGAACACTCATTTATGTCAATGCTAGTTTTTATTGCCTCCCCACCACCAACTTAAAAAGTGCCTTTTGCATTATTTGGTTCCATAACCAATGTTACCAAAATAGGATATATGTGCCCTTTTCTTGGTTTGCAAAATAAGAAAATTTTCGCATTCCATTTGATGTAGTTTATATATCTCAAGTTAAGGGCAGCGAGTTATATTTCTACCTTCAACTGGCTTAGCTACATTGTATCCCGGTGTTCATGACGGACGCCAGTAGAATGCGAACATTAGGGGATGTCTAGACTCGAAGCAATACAGCTAGGAAATGTCCCCTAACTAGTAACCGAATATTCTCTTGATTTTTAGCCATGGCTTGGATTTTTAGTCATATCCCATATTGCCACTATCCAATGGGTCAATATGGCATGGCCCACAAACCATTTCCACATTTTCTTTCAGATTTGTGGCAAAAGTTACTTGCGGTTACGTAGAATTTGTCTATCCATAGATGGGAAGCTCTCGTACGCCCGACGCAGCTTCTGAGCCTTGCTGAAGTTTTAAAGAAAAAACTTGGCTACTGGCTTTTTTGGTTATTTTTAAGGTTCTAAGAATGCCTCAGTCGTATTAGGAACCGAAGCATCGGCAAACATAACACCTTCCCAGCTGGCCAAGGGCTATTAAAGTCCCCCCCCCCTACTTAATGATAAGCTAGACCCAAAGTTAAGAGCAGTTTGGAAGCTGTTCTCAAACGCTTTGGTTCTGTATCCTTTTGCAACCAGTGGAATTAAAGGAAATGTGATATTTTGCTCCATTTTGTTTCCTTTCATTCGGTCCAAGTTTTATTACTCATGTTGTTTAGCAAGTTTTACACTACTTTTAGAATCGAGCAAGGGTTACGAAACGAAATGATTGATTTTCTCATGATTATTTTTCTTACAGTTTAAAAAATATGATCAGTTAATCCGAAACCAAGTGATCTAAATAAGCTAGGCATTTTGTGGCTACTCGAATCCACTCATAAAATTCGACTCTAAGAGGGAGTGATGAATGCACTTGTCTCTCGATATGCGCTCTATCTCGGAAGTAGATTCGTTAAAATTCCCTTTCAAAATTAAATAGGAAGATGTTCGGCTAACCCAGAAACGGGAACCAACGTGATGATTGTCCACGATTTGTTCCGGCATAGGTCACAGATCCGTGTCTCTGGTTTCCCTGCGGTTGGCAATAAGCACCGATGACGTCAATAAGAGAATTGTGATAAAAAGCCGAAACTGTCGCGCATAAATTCATTCTCCGTTGTTTCTATCGAAGGTCAGCTGCAAGGCACAAGGCTACACATCCAATTCCGGTAAGTATCCAGCAACTTGAAATTCCATGCGTGCTATTACAGTTAGAGTCCAGACGCATTTCATGTATCACTACACGCTTTTTTTATAAGGAACCACTTTATAAGGAACCTACATGTAGAAGGCCGAAATATTTAAAGAGTTTATACTACTAAAAACGAAATCCCTAAGGAAAATTTCGATTTGAAATATTTTTATGACTGAAGCATCAAGAACTAAAAAGCCGGTTCCATTCATTTGCAGCCAATACTCACATAGATTGTTTGCTATTCGTATGTCAAGTGCTTTATCGAGTAGTTTCCGCATAGTCTATCTCGCCCCTCTCTCTATTAAGTGTTGAGGTGGTTGAGGCTTATCGATGTGCCGTGAAAATTAAGAAACTTTTAAGGAACTTTTAGTACTGAATCTGATGACTTGAGGTCTACGAATAAGGAACTTTTGGAACTAGGCCCTGAGGTAGGTTTCTTATAAAAAAAGCGTGTAACTATGGACCGTTTTTCAAATTAATGTTAGAATGTTTTAACATTTTGAATATTTGACTTTAGTCTGCCTGCTGAAGGGAGAGTTGTCTCTAAGTAACTATCGATGACCGGGCCAGGATCATCCCACTGCTTTGACAAATTGATGCCCGGTGCCCAGGGCCACCGAGAGGATTTAGAAGCCCTGTGGCAAAGCTGAAACATCAGGCCCCTAGGCATTGAAGACCAGGGGCAATTTGACTTCCCTGCCCCCTCTTTCAGCGGTTCTGCTGTACCCCTATCATCTCGAACTAGTGCTTCTAGAGACAGGTAGCAGGCTCATATAGGCCAGACTCCATTGCCAATTGCTAATAACATTGTCGATGCCCTCATCACTTCTACCGCTTACGTTGTTTCAGACATGAAGCACGCCGTTGCACTGGCCGCTGTTCTTCTGCTCTCCATCATCGTTGCCCTCTCAGTGGAGGAAGCCGAGGCTGATGCAGCTACTTTAGTCGTTTCAACAACGTTCCGCAGACGGACCATTCCTACGTTCCGCAGACGGACTATTCCTACGTTCCGTAGACGGACCATTCCAACGTTCCGCAGACGGACCATTCCTACGTTCCGCAGACGGACCATTCCTACGTTCCGCAGACGGACCATTCCTACGTTCCGCAGACGGACCATTCCTACGTTCCGCAGACGGACCATTCCTACCTTCCGCAGACGGACTATTCCAACGTTCCGCAGACGGACCATTCCTACGTTCCGCAGACGGACCATTCCTACGTTCCGCAGACGGACCATTCCTACGTTCCGCAGACGGACCATTCCAACTTTCCGCAGACGGACCATTCCAACCTTCCGCAGACGGACCATTCCAACCTTCCGCAGACGGACCTTTGGGTATGAGACGAAATTTAACCATATAGTGAAGCATTTATGAATTATTCTTCAAAATTAGTCTTCCGAGTTCTGATTTTTGCAACTTCTAGAATTGATCATGAATGCAAGATCATCACTGATGTTGAATTGCATTTTTTCTAGATAAAAAAAGCTGATATGAAGGGAAGAAAAGAAACTGGTGGAGGCAAAGCATTTTTCTATATACCTTTCTGTAGTTCAATTATGCCTGTTATCATGGCTTTATTGTCTGCTTTATTGAAAGGGAAGAAAAGATGTGACACTTCAAGCTCGTTTTTTAACACGTTTACTTCTGTGATTGCATATTCGTGATAGTTGGCCATGTAGCAACAGCTAACTCTAAAAATTATGCCCCCACCATTTCTAGAATTGTACCCAGGCGAAAGAAATGTGGAATGTGATTAGTGGATAAAAGAAGGGTAACTTAAAAACGTTATTTGTTCACTTTTTGAGAATGCTTTTTTGTCAATAGTCTACTAAAAATTACATCAGATAACTCCTTAAAGAAGTGGTTTCCAAGGACAAGGATACTAGCCTATTTCATTGTCTCGTAACTTCATTTGCCTGAGTCATAGCTGCGTAACATCATCTCAGCTGGTGTTGGGTGCCTTGATAGTAAAAATGGTCACAAGCAGCAAGAATGGTTTCAGGGGGATTCTAAAAGGCCCCAATCATAAAAGTAACAAAAACTCAGGCAGGCAAAAAGAATATTGTAAAATTTTAAACAAAATTCTTCACTTAAATGAAATATAATAACTGGGCATAACATGAATATCCAATAAAATGATGGGCGTGGTTTTAAAAAACAATTACCAATGGTCTTGGAAAGGGACCTTGAACTAGGCCCTGCTTTGACATTAACCCATAAGACGGGGCACAGTAAACCGTTGGTGGCATCGCTGCACCAATTTTTAAAGTGTAAATGTTAAATAGTTGTTTTAGATAAAGATTGCTCTTACGAGAGACAGAGGAAAATTATAGCTACAAACAATTTGTGCATTAAAAAGTGCCAAATTCGTGAAAAACTTAAATACCTGTATGTTTTGGAAACCTTTCTTTAAAAAAGGGATAACAGGGCAGCCTCATTTCATCTACTATAAGCTGACAGAAAACATTGGTTAGAATTTGGGCTTCATTAACTTCCCATTTGTTCCAATTGCGTGTATTTCAATCAGAAAAAAGTGAACCTGCACACAAATTTTTTTAAAATTGGTTCTCTGTTCGTTCATATTAATACTTTTAAGCGAACGACTGAAAAAGGCTCTGGAGAAAAAGCAACACAATAAAAAGAATTCGTCAGAGCTTAACACGTTTGTATTGGGTTATCAGATGAACCAAAGGTTAAGGGCGAAACTAATCCTTGTTATGGAGGAACTTTGAAAGGTATCATCCAAATATTTGCATTCATGCACTTTTAACGAGAAAAGCGCTTCAAACCCTAACACTAATTTCAGTAGAAGCTATAGAAGACCTCACTCGACAACATAAGTAACAGTTCTTGTTTGGGAAAGATTTTGGCTGATATTGATGGCCAAGGTAGAAGGGTTTGGCACATGCAGATATTTCTTGGTTGCTGCCATTTTAGAACGGGGCTTCACGTTTAGAACGAGGCCCCACCCTTAGAATAGGGCTCCACGTTTTAATTGAACATAGACGAGCAACTGCCACACCACATTAAATTTCATTTCCAACCAACCTCACCTACCCAATTTGGGTGGCAATAGTAAAAAATAAGACAAATCATAAATTGGATTATTTTGATTGTTTTTGTGAAGCATTACCCATTCTCTCTTCATTGGTAGCAAGTGTTTCTTAAATCCACACTGTTGTTCATGGTTTCACCTTTTTATACCGAGTTTGCTTATCGATTCACAAGTTTCGTAAACTGGCTTTGTCGACTCTCGGACAAAGGTGTTTCCGTGGAAGGCAAGTCATGGATTTCATTCTTTCTCTTAATCTGTGGATAGTGCCAACAAATACAATAATACTTCTTATAGCCTTCTTTCATTGATTTCACCTCTAGCTCTTTGTGATAGATTTTCAGATTAGAAAACAAGATTTTAGCTCTAGGAAAACCGTGGAAACGACATTTTGAATGAATTTCCAACCAAGCTTTGTTCCTAGCCAAACAACACTTTTGAATTACCCTTCTACGACTCACTACGTGTTGGCGTCTTTAACTTTTATGTTTCACCGCGAGTTCTGTCCAGCCAGCTTGTGAAACATAGCAATTTTGTAAAAATACGATTGCATCGATCGTGTAATGTTATACAAATGTGAAGGCCGTTGTGCAACGTTTTCGTACTTTAAGCTTAAGCTAGTTGTCAATATTAAGCCCATTAAAAGCCATTTGAGTTTGAATCAATGAACAGCTCTTTTGGTTTCTGACATACGTAATAATCTGGATCTTGTAAAAGCAAAACTCAAAATTGCAAGGACGTGTGATGAGAGGCCTAAATGAATAATGAATACTAACGAATAAAGGTATAATATGCATCAAAAGTATTGTTTACATGCCTCATCAAAGCTCCAATAATGTACGCTCATTTTCACTGATATTTTCTTGCCATGCTTGGCTCAGTATCAGCGGGTCAACCTTTGGTCACTTTCAGGCGAGGATGGCTCCGTGGCTTGGGTCCCTGGCATGACCAGACTTTCTACCAATTAATGTCTTAATATGTCTCTATAATTCTCTATTTTCACCTTTTCTCCAATATGGTATTCTTGTATGGGGTCTTACATATGAATCCTATATCAATCCAGTGTTTTTGTTGCAGAAACGGGTTATCAGAGCAATTGCATTTGAAAGATCTACATCGCACTCAACTCCTACCTTCTCAGGTTTAAAAATCTTAAAACTGTATGATCTTTTTCAACTAAAACTTCTTACCTTTGTATATGAATCGATTTGTAAAATCTCTCCTTCTTGATTCCATAACTTTTTTAAATCTGTGACATCTGTTCATCAATATGGTACACAGCAGGCGGGCAAGGGTGATATCTTTTTGACTCAGAGAAATACTCAGCTATATGGTCTTAAATCAATTCAGTACCATGGATCTAAGTGTTGGAATAACATCCCCCTCGACATAAAACAGTCACCTTCTGTCCATCTCTTTCGTCAGAGACTCTTTTTTGGAAACAACTATTAAAACAGATTTGTTACTCACCTAAGCCATTCTTGAAATCATCTCAACTATACTTACAATTATATTCATATTTATATTTATTATCTAAACTTTTCCTAATAGGGGGTGCTCTCTGCTCGATTAGCTTAGCTACGGAGAGAGCTCCTCCTTAAAGGTTCCTCTAAATACAAAATTTTATGCTGATGACTTATAGTTAATTGAAGTTTGTATTGTAATTATTATATTTTGTATTGTTATTTGTAGTTTATATTGCTATTAATTAAAGTTCACATTGTTTTAGTAGAAACTTTTGTATTTAGTGGAATTTAAAATAAACTGAACTGAACCCAGAGTCAGGAGAGTCATCTTCTTTCTGTAATTCCAAGCAAAATGAAACACGAGGTGTGGTGACATCGAGAGGAAAGACCAGGACACTGCTCGATAGCCATAAAGCTTCTTAGTGTCCTAAAAACTACCTTCAGTTGCTAGGTAGAAATAAACACTAAACACAAAAAAAGTAACTGTACGACTTCGGTGTGAGCAAAATGGCTGCCGCCGAAATTTGAATGTTGTCAGACTAGCCTCGTATCTGCGCAGGTGACAAGAAAATGGCGGAAAAGTACGAAGGTACTTTTGTTTCAAAATAACCTTGGATCAAGACAGAGAAACAAAAAGGTCTTACCTAGAGCAAAAGCTAGATAAGGTAATTCATAATGCAGATGAGTCGTTTTTCATTTTAATATTTCAATTGTGTGCAATAAGTTGAATCAGTTGAAGCTGCACAATGTTTAAGCAACAACAAATCAATGGAGCTTTTTCTTTTAAAGTTATTATATAGACGATTTGAATGTTTTCAGCCGTGAAGTGCAATGGGGGGGAAGTAAATCGATGAATCCAGCTCTTCTTTCTTAAATGACTTTGGTGGTGCAATGTGCTGCTATATTGACAGGATGTTCTTCCCTAAAGTCAGGATTCAAGTTCTTTTAACTCCTAACTGCAGCTCTTATAAGAGTCACATTATAAAAGTTAGAGTAACACGTATTTGTACTGGGTTGATAGAAATCGTCATGGTTCATCTTTACTATAAGTATTTTTTCTCAGGAGACAATTTTTTCAGGCTAGGTCAAAATATGAGCGTGAAAAGAAATTAAAAGAGTTGCAAGAGCAACAAGGAGAAACAACATGGATGCTACCCTCTTTAAACAAGAGACTAGAAAAGGAAAAAGAAAAGGTTTGTGCTTATTTCAATTTTGATTCTAGGCTGATTTTGTTCTTGTTCAAAATCTGTGTAATTGGAACATATGTATTTTTGTTTCATTTTTCAAAATACCTACAAAGAAATAAAGCATAAATCTCTGTGCTCTGGCATATTTGATGTTATTGTTAGCTTGGATTGTTAGTAAAAGGATTGTTGCAAAGCCATGTCAAGGCATTTTACCCAAGAATGAAAGAAATTGATATGTTGGATGCATTTTTCTAGTTTGTAGCACTCTCTAGTAATCACCCACATTAAAATTGAATGGTTGTTGTTTGAATTAATCTAGACAGAGAAGAAGAAGAAAAGAAAGCATGATAAGAAGTCTAAGAAACATAAGAAGGAGAAAAAGGTGGGAAATAATGAGACAATTTTATTTAGAAGAGCATGCAGCTTATTGTAGAGTAAGATATTGTTAAAGCCATGTAGAAATAAATAGAGAGAAGTTTATAAGTAGAAAGAAAGGAGGTCAAGTATTCTGTATTTTATTTTACGTGGTAGGGGCCTAACTGTGGTTTTGTTACCAAAATATTAAGTAGTGGCAGCCATTACTAAGCCTTTTCATAATTTTCACATTTCGCCTCCCTGCCCCCAAATTTGAATCCAAATTACCGACCCTGAGTATGAAACTGTTTATTGTTTTATAGTCATTCACTTCAATGTATGTAATATTTCTGCATAGTAATATCTTATGCAGTGGAAAGAATTGTATCAAGGACTTAAGGCCCACCAACACTACTCATGTGGCATCTGCTGGGTTATGAAAGGAACTGTTTCAAATTAACATATAATATGAAAGCATTGAAGGAGTCACATAATTCTTTTGTTTTTAGCACAAAAAGAAGCATTCAAAGAAAGATGATTCATTGGATGAATCAGTATGATATATCTTATTTCTGCTTGAAATTTTACCCACATCTAAACTTTACTCTTTAAGCATTTTGTTAATTTTTTTTGAAAAAAATCTGCTCACTAAACTTTTTCAATGATTCAACTCTCAATGTGACTGTTGCTGTGGATTTCCTATTTTAGATATTAATCATCCAATTTCATGTGAACATTTGGTCAAATATTCACTTTATATCTATTTATATCACTTTATGTTGCTCATTTTCCAATTAAGGATGACTCTTCTGGTGATGAATGGGTAGAGAAGCCAGGAAAAGTGGATCAAGGTGACAAAAAGGATGAAGAAAAATTGACAGTTGATAAAACAAATTTACAAAAAATAACAAATGACAAAGATGTCTCAACTCAGGTCGAATTAACAGCCTCCAAGGTTAGAAATGTCAAGTCATTTGAGTTAGTAGTTGATAGAATGTTAGATGTTGCAATAATCTAGTTCATCAGATTTTTTACACTTCTAAAAGTAGGCTGTCACTTCATTATTGAAAAATTATCTTGTTAATAGAGAGAAGACTGGATGGTAGGTGACTCATTTCTAGACGTTGTGAGCAATAATGCTGAAACAATAGCTGAAAAAAGAGCAAGAAGAGAAAAAGAAAAAAGAGAATTCGTGAAACCATTGGCTTATGAGGTGACTACCCAAATATATACAGGTGAAACTTAGCAGGAACATCAATTAACTTTGTATGACAGTATATATATTAACACAGATTCATGTGTGCATATTTTCAAGTAACAATTATTGTATGTTTATTTATGGCTTATTTAAAATTGAATTTCTCTGTTTTGCAGGCTGGCCAGCATCCCAAGGAACTGAATCCATTCTGGAAGGGTGGTGGCACTGGTGTGCCTAATTTTCCAGGCAGAGATGAAGAAACAAACAATTCAACAAGAGGTTTGAGGTCCTTGTTCATAGGAGTGCTTCCTGAATGGATAAAGTTATATGTATTTTGCTTGAAAAGCCAACATCATCAGACTGTTACAGTTTTTACCTAATTCTATCTCAATCTTTGTAATATGAAAATAGACCGCGTGCGGCATTTCGCACGCCTTGATTACTTTGCGCGTGCGATGGCGATGCGAACCGCTTTTTGTCGGTTGTTTCTCATACCTGTTGTCAAGAACTGGGTGCTGCTTTTAAGGAGACTTTGAATTTGGCGACTTTGAATTGCCGCTGCTTTGAAAATCTTCGAAACATAACCAATTTTTGAATAAAAATTTGTGGCAAATTCTTGGTTATGCGCGTGCCACGATTAGCACGCCTTGGACAATTTGCGATCGCACGCCTCGTATTACAAAGACTGCTATCTGGCTTCCAACAGAATATAACTTATCATAAAGGCTGAGTAAACTTTGCAAAAGAAACAGTCAGTTAATAAAATAAGATCATTTAATAGTCAAGCAATCCTAGGTCTTCACTTTTTGGATATATACCCTTTTTACGTTCCTTTATATATTACAGTTTTGACTTCCATTCTAGAAAGGATAACCAGTGGAAATGCAGGGTCAAGTTGGGTCAAAAAAGCCTACCAGCGTGCCAAAGAACAAGCAGAGGAGCAAGGGAGGAGGCTGGAGGAAGTTGTTTCTGAGAGATTTGGCGTACGTATCTGTGAAATTTCTGTTGCTCTGGGTTACTTTTCAATAAAAACCTGTTAGTGTCTTATCAGTAGTCAAGACCTGTAATTGTGGAATGATTCTCTTTCAGTCAATGGAGAGGTTGGAGGTCTTGCTTCAAGCTGGTGATAGGAAAAACAGGTTGGATATTTAAGTTCTGTGTGGAAATTCCCCTACAATATTTGCAAATCTACTGCTTAATCTTTTGCTGTTCTTGTCGCATCTTAGCCTTCTGCTCTTGGGCTTACCTTTAGTTACATTACAGCTCATTTTGTATACTAGTTTTTTGTGTCTGTTACAAAGTGGGTGTCACAAAGATTTTCTTCACACCTGCCAGGAGGCCAGGCAAAATTCTTATGGGAGGAAACATCAACAAATATGGAGATCTTGAAATGCCTTATGTTGTAGTTAGAGTACTTTGATAAAGAGATGATTTGACTGTTGCTATTGAAACAAATATTGTTTAATGCATGAAACAGAGATGATGATGGTGGGCGTCGAGGAGGATGGAAAAAAGTGAATTCCACAGCTGCTGGTGACAATAAAAAACGGTATTTTCCTGATTGAAAGATTTGATAACATAAAATGTTTTCTGAATTATCATAATATATTTCCACATTTTTCGCAAAAGCTACTGGTATCTACTACAAATATCACCTGTATTTAGTGTCAGATTATTCTCTTTTGCTTTTTCGAAGACCATCTCCGCTTTGAAACTGGGTCAGTTTTGAGTATTTCATTCACGTTTCCTTCCTTCACCATCACATTCAAAATATATTTAACCCTAGCTGATTTTTTTAGCACCGAAAGTTCTAACAACAAGGACATTGAAGGCGAATTGCCAACTTCTGGGTGGAAAAAAGGTTTGGAAAATGACCCTGTGCGTTCTGGAACATCGACCGAAAGATCGCAAGCATCTGATAAGTCTCTGTCTGCCATAAAGAAAGTGGAAGAAGTTCATAATAGGACTAGCAATGAGAGAACGGCCTTTGAGCCAGAGGCAGCTGACGTCGAAAAAGGCACTAGCCAGGTGCTTAGCAGCTCAGAAAGCGATTCGGAAGATTCTCAAAGTGATGAAGAAACAGAGAAGCCGGTCGTTTCGAAGCAATTGTCGGAAAAATGTATGAATGAAATTGCGGCGAAAATTCTCCGCGCTGAGCTCATGGGGAACCAGGTGAGTCTTTTGCGCTGCAGAACTGCGCTTGTCTTTGCGAAAATACGACCATGTTCTCACGATTGAAAATATGCTTCATTCTGGCTTTGTTTTGTGTGAGAATAACACAAATATCGCCAGCAGCTTAAATAATGGAAGCGAGTAAGAAGCTGTTGCTCAGTGAGAATCGGGCGAGCTTATCCTGCTATTGACTGCCAGTGTTTATGATTCAAAAACGGCCGAATTAACATGAAATACGAAAGGGCTACGCGAAAAAATACAGAACATTTAATCTCTGTTTCATTGAGTCTTGGAATAAAATAAAATTTGGCTTCATTTTGCCACATAACTTGACTAGGAACTGGCCGATCAGTTGAAAGAGAGGCTTGCTGCTGGAAAAGTAGGCACGTCACGTGAAAAAGTTTCAAAAGAGGGGCCTGCGCACGCAAGGGGAGATGAGGAGGTGCTTCTCACCAGGTCGGACAAACATGGAAATGTATACCCCCTAAAAGTTAGCGGAGAGGAGCCTGAGCCGAGGAGAAAAAGGAGAAAGACCAAGAAGGTATCAATGTTTTTACATTTTGGCGAGATCTTTATTCGTCCCTCGTTATTTTGGATTGTCGGGAGGTAACTGGGAAGGGATTCCCCGTATGGCCATGGATACCCAACTGAAAGAGTGCAAAAAAAATTCTTTACTCAGTGTAAGATTTAAAAACTTTATTCAAAGCAAGGGGAATCAATCTTATTACCGATCTTCGCAGCTGAAGATGTCGAAGTTTTTGTTTTTGTAAGTTACAGATATACCAATCCCGAGTTCAAGCCACAAGTTTTCGAATAAAAACAGACTCAAATAAAATATAGAAACTAAAGTAGACATTTCTTTCATTTCGATATATCACCGTGATGACCAGTGCATTTCTTTATTCTTATTGTTAGGTTTTTATTTCCGATTTTTTCATGTAAGGATTTTTATGGTGTTTAGGAGTAGCAATGAATAATAGACTATTGATAAAATGGTAAAGAAAATGATTGAAAGTGAATTATCGGGTTTACATTGAAATGGATGCTGATGATGAAAATTAGAAAGAGCAAAGTTGCAATCTTGTCATAACCAGGTTTGCATTCATCTCAAGTGGAGCATTTATTTAGAATACAGGAAATCCATTGTTTCCATCAACAACATCAGATTTCATCTGCAACTTCCAGATTTCATTGCGAAGACTCTGTTTCGCCAGTCAACGCGGTATAGGGTCGGAATAGGCGCACTTTTATTCGAAGTTTTACATTCAAAAAGCTATGGCTTAGCCGGAATTGGCTGAAAATATAGGCAGGAGCATCCATTGCTTCCGTGGTTTGAAGTACCCCATTGCTATGATCTCATTTGCCATGAAATCCTTCGCAGGGCTCTTGCTCCGTAGTAAGAGTGGTACCACGGGCAGGGAGCTCAATAGAACACTGCAAAGTTGCCTTGCCATGTTGTATGCCTTGTTGTATGCCTGTTTTGTTTGACTCGAGATTTGGCTAATTTCGTCGCAGATCGAAACTCATGATACGAAAGGAAACAGACTGCGATATTTCCAAGAAGATGACCGGACGGACCTTCAATCCATGGTATTACTTCCTGTTAATCGCTAATAAGAAACAAATCTTTAGCATCATTCACACGACCATTATACCGGTTCCGTTTGGAACAGCCAGTTGTACCAAAAAGAGATCGCCTGGAAAAAGGTCCTTTGGAGCTGTTCTAAAACGTCCCATAAAATGTGTCTTTGCTTCTCATTTTTTATTTTTACCTTAACGTCAACCGCTGACATTGTCTTTCTAATTAAGGTCGAAGAAGAACGTTTGGCAACTGCGGAGGACCATCACAGCGCCATTTACGCCCGTTTCTCAAGAAAGGTACCCAAGCCATTTTCGTGTTAGATTGACAGTCTTGAATAATAAACGCGATAGTTCTTACTTATTTATTTGAAATTTGGCATTATAGACTGGAAATGGGAATGTCTGTATGGAACCACAAGGTTTTCTCACATAACCACTTATCTCCACGTATCTCACTCAAGTTATATTTTCGTTCTCCTGCCCTCATCTGTCCTTCAAGATGGTCTTACTTCTTGGCGCTCTCTCTATCTCCATGCGTCTCTATTTAATCCCAGCACTTAATCCAAGCACTTAATCCCAGCACTTAATCCAAGCATTTAATCCCAGCACTTAATCCCAGCACTTAATCCAAGCACTTAATCCCAACATTTAATCCCAGCACTTAATCTTTTTTCCGTGGCCTTGCTTGTATGTTCCTCGTCCCTGAGTCAAACAATGCATCAAATGACGTCACGTTTCAGGCCGGGAATCCGATGGGTGACGATTACACGCTTGATGACATGTTCGAGGCGTCATCAGCAACAAAGGAGTCACAGGGTGACAAAGACGAAAGAAACAAGAGGAGGGCTATTGCAGGTTGGTACTCTTCTAATTCCTGGCTTGGGCCAGCATTCATCATTGCTGAAAACTGAATGAAAAGCGCAATGGTTGTTTAACACTTTCACAGAATCCAAAACAACAGTTTGGTCTTTTTGATTGTTAAAATGAAGAATTCATTTCTCCTTTCAATGCAATTTCCCTCCATTGGAATTTCACACGATGAACAGCCAGCGCAATGCTATCACTTTCAATAATGAGTTGAATTGTAATTCATTGGGTAATTGAGTTGAATGGTGCTACGCTCCCTACTTTCTGACTTCATAGGTCTATCCATTACCTCTGGGTCACTGCCACAAACTGTTCTGTTATTTATGTAGCCGTATTTGTGTCTTTATAAAAACGCAGAAAAATGACAGGCAGCATCTACAGCGAATGTTTCCAAAATAAAAATTGGTGTTACACAACGAGGCATCCTGACCCCAAT
>ML133483.1:288564-340427 GCA_003864495.1 Nemopilema nomurai
GGTTCTCCTGAGTCACACGGTGATGGGTGTATGTGTGCCAGCAGCAGGTCTCCATCTGTTGCTCCTCTATGCCCCAGAACTTTAACTCTTCCTCAAAGAGTGGCCCACAGACGCTTCTTGGGTAGTGAAGTTTCCCAGTTTGGAAGTAATCAAGCACTTGAGAGAACACTTCCGGGTGACGATCAAAGAATAATTCCTCATTGTTTTTGTCATAGTCAAGCATGTCTTTGTAGTTCTCTTGCAAAATGCATGCGAGTGGCGAATCTGGGACGTTTTTAAGCGTGCTCGCAAAAGCTTCATGTACTTGCCCACCAACGTTTATCTTGACTTTCTTGTTTGTGTTATTCTGCAAAATGCTTGGATCTCTCGATAATGGCTTTCTTAAACAACTGGACTTAGAAGGAGTTTGTACGCCTAATTCCATTCTGGCCAGAAACCGCACTTCGCTGGAGCAATCAATGATCTTGTCTTATAATCAGTGTCGTTAACAAGCCAAGTTTGCATTTAGAGCATATGTACGCAAATAATACGTCATGTTTTGTAAACGAACTACTGCCCTTCAAAAGCACATTAACTATCAAGAACAAGATCTCCTTAAAACAACTGCATGTTTTCAAACCACATCTAAGCCTTTCTTAGCCACTGAATTGGCTATTCAAACAATGTAAACACGCATCTTACTCTGATGCCTGACATTGGATAAACAATAGAATTGCTGCGATTAGCTTCCAGATTTTCTGTATTACCGGATCATTTCTTGCATTCGATCAGTAGATCGGCTTCAAACCTTTTCATCGATGATTCCTGCTTCTTCATGCAGCATCTTGCAGACGTGGAATGCTGGCCATGCCATTAAACATTTAGCCAAGGCTTTCCTAAACCAGTGATTTCTGTGCTGCTTTTCACCGAATGTAAAAGCGCTGTTATGAATCTTATGTATACGCTCGCACCTGCCATTATGCAAATCAGCCTTGTATAAACATTTACAACAGAACAACCTGTTCTTTTCATTCTTTCTGCAGTTGAACAAAATTGCTATTTGCTTTGTCGACAAACAAAGTCCGATTTTCCAGATCGGCAATCAGTAAAACATGGTCACATAAATACAATATTCAAAATAAATATTCAGATAAGGTCAGACCTCTCTTTTTCAACGATAAATGATGCTGGCTCCCAACAGAGATATTTAGGCTATAGAGGAGGCTGTTGGAGTAACTGACTTCTCCTATTAGCACATAGGTCCCATAAGGGTGTTCACTTGTATTAAATTTTCTGAAATTGTCTTCATAGCTCTAAATTAAAAGTAACGCATCACGTAAGAATGTTCTGAACAACAGACATCTTTTCCTTAATTCATGTATGCAATTAAAGTCGTACTTTTACAACGTACATATTACGGCCATTGTTCATATAGGACAGGGATTTTCAATAACAGATTCTGCAAGACCAAAACTTAATCTTCGATATCATTTGAATTGATTTTTGCTGTTTAAATGAAATTCAAAAAGAATATATTGTGATGTAAATTCATTACAGACGTGCGGTGAGCGATAGTATCTACTTAGCTCTTCAATCAACCACAGCTATTTTCTTAGCTGCTCCAGTTGACTGCGACTATTTTTTGTCTACCTTATTTAATTGCAACTATTTTCTTAGCTGCTTCGATTAATAGCTGTTCTCAATCACCACACAGAAGCGCTTATCAATACATTACCATGAATTTTCCTCCTGCACTAGTGCAGTAAAATATGATTTGGGAGCCAATATGTAAAACTAACTTAGGACACTTCCAATCTTTCCCATCACTATTTTCACGATATACCGCATCTTCGCTATACCTATCCGTCTCAAGCTCATACGATTGACATTTTGTCATTTGTTTATTCGTTCCAGCTCAAGATGGTCATATTGGCTGGTTTCCAATTGATTATTCACGAAACTGTCCTATTGTCATGTTATGCTTTATCGCCGTCTTCACGGCTCCTTTAGACCAACTTATTATAATTGTCATAAGGTTGAATCTCAAGTCAGAACTCTTTGATTAACTGTTGGAACTCTTACAACTGATTCAAGTCAGAACTCTTTCAACTGCTTTCTTATTTCTTATCGCATAGCATTTCTATAATAAAGAGCCCTTCATTCCATTTTAAGGCTTGCTCGAGCTTATTACTCCATTTTAGGGCTTGTCCCGCCTATTTAGCCCCAATTTAAGGCTTGCCCCACCTATTTACTCCATGCTGAGGCATACCCCAGCTATCAATCACTCAAATGCTACTTTTAGCTTTGAGATAGCGATGAAAGACAGTCACAAAAGACGTCATTTTACTGGCAAAACTTACGGTGAAAGTCACTTAATCTTGATTGAATAAGAGAATGTGCCAAAATGCACAGAGCATTGTTTTCATTCTATAGCCGGGCCTAAACATAGTCACTAAATGAGAAGGAATACTTAGAGATTACTGACTCCCCACTCAGCGGCCACTGAGAGACTACCTGCAGACAAAGGCTACAAAAGATTACATAAACTACACATGCATTCACAATTTTGAAACATTGCCTTTTACAATTGGTTAGATTTCTCCTGATGGCATAGCAAGCCCTTGACTTAGGACTATCTAAATTAAAAACTGCTTGCTCCGATCTTATAATGATAACCTGTCTTCAGGAATTTCTAATGAAATAGAAAAAATTAGAAATACTTAACAGCTTCAAGTACGCAAAATGCTAGGGGGTCTTTTGAAGAAACATACCGTAAATCCTCAAATTAGCCGCCTGGGGGCTTATTTATTTTTGATATTTTTGGATGGGGGCTTATTCGAGAGGGGGGCTTATTTGAGGGGGGCTTATGAAATTATCTGAAACATGCCACATGAAAAGATAGTTTTTTTAATTTTTTTAATTTCATAATATAAAAGATAATCCATGTATAAAGTAACATTTGATTAAATTATCAACAAAAATATAAATGTTTGCGGTAATTCACTAAAATGCCAAAGGCAACCTCAGGAGTCGAAAATCAAAAATCGAGGGGGGCTTATTCGAGGGGGGGGCTTTTTCGAGGGGGGGGGCAATTCGAGGATTTACGGTATGTCTACAATTGTATTGTGTTTCTCTTAAAATGGTCCTAACTTCTTACACTTTTCACCGCTTTTAAATCTAACCACTTTGACTTGTTAAGTACGACCAAGAAGTTTGGCATTCGCTTTGATCTTCATTCAGGGTTTATACATATTCTGAGCGTGTCAAAGCAAACAAGGTAGTGACTTCGCATAATGTGCATAATGTTAAAAGATAGTAGCTACTTGTATCTGTAGTAATTTCATTCTACGGAAGTACGTTTGATACTTGGATTGGTATGCCATCTCGACACGAGCTTAAGCATCAGTGGTGATTCCCAAGGGGGCTACGGGGGCCCAGAACTTGTGTGTGCCCCTTCGTTTGCCCTCCACTTTTCCAAAAGGGTATTTTCTATTGGTTAGTGTTTCTGCCCGTATTCTTAATACGTAGCTTTTGATATGAATTTCTCAGCCATTCTCTTTAAACTACTGCATGCAACAAGAAGATTTAGATAACCCCAAAGCAGTGGCAGATTTTGGGGGCACCCCCTTTGCTGGGTTGAAGCTGGTCTGGTGCCACTATTTCAGTTTGCGCACCTTTCGAAAAATTAATTTTGAATATTTCTCTTGAAGAGAAAAGAAGCCTCCAGGCACC
Source organism: Nemopilema nomurai (assembly GCA_003864495.1). Taxonomy (NCBI): domain Eukaryota; kingdom Metazoa; phylum Cnidaria; class Scyphozoa; order Rhizostomeae; family Rhizostomatidae; genus Nemopilema; species Nemopilema nomurai. The sequence continues at coordinate 292,276 of ML133483.1, forward strand.
GCCTCATTAGCAGTTAAAACCTTTATTGCACAACCAATGGTCACCTTTATTTGTTTTCCCAACGTCTATCACCAGAGTTTTAGCATGAATCCATCCCTGTCCTGGAGATGCATTTTTAGCCACTCTAGAAGGCTCAATTTCAAAAAAATTCTATTGCGCCGGACCCAACCCGACCATCAAATAGAGAAAACCTGATGATATCGGCCATGAAAATGTTGGTCAATATGAAAAGCCTTTGATTTGTGTTGGGTGGTGATAACATAACTGGTCACTACGTGAAATATTTGCCACCCCCCATTTTTCTGTGCGTGTAACATGAGTGTACTTATCGAGCACTATTTGGCGCCATTTATTCTGAAAAGTTCTTTTCAGAAATCCCAATCGGGCCATTCTGGTGAAAGCATACCGTTCAAAATTTTTGTCCGAAACATTCTCTCATGTTTGCAGATCAACTGAGCCATATGCAGTTGTAGCGTAAGTGGACTGTATAACCAAAGCTGAAAAGTCCCAGGAAGTTGTAATAAAGGAATCCGTTCATCGACCCACCGGCCTAGCCATGGCAAAAGTGCGAATTATAGATGTGACTGTCCTGGATAATCCATCGAAATTTTTCAACCCATTCCAGTTCCAAATCACATTTGAATGTACAGATGACTTGCCTGAAGGTTTGTTAATTTGGTGCGAGATTTTATCTACGTACTGTAACAAAAAGAAATCGCAGTTCTCTTGCTAGACGTTTGTATAAAGATTGTTTTAAAAGTGAACGAGTTTCTATCAGTTTTGACAGTGAGCTTTCTATAAGATCATTTGAACTATGTCAATGCTATGGATATCTGAATCTTTGGTAGTGCTACTTTCTGAAAAACACAATAACTCTTTTGAGGAGAGATGCCATGTGCATATAAAGATTCCACTACTTGCCACCAGTTTACACATAAATTAATAAAGTGTAATTACAAACGTAAATGTCCACAACAAGAAACAAAAAACAGATAACAGGACAGACAAGGACGCAGCCTGTTGACTACCATTGCATGTTCTGTTTTTTTATTGAAAAGGCATGTTTTCCAACATGGTTACAGATAAAACTTTTTATTGTAGCATTTCGTGAGTTTTTTGTATCTGTATAATAATCTCAAAGGCCCATCAATGGGTCAGATCAAACAGAAAGAAAGGCATCAAAATTTGAACTCTCTTTGGGTTAAAGACCTTTTCTTTTGGAAGCTTGTTTTTCAAGCTTTGTTTGTTAAATCTTGAACTTTGTTTGATTTGCAAAGCAAGTTTTAATGATTGCATTTGTTTATAGATCTAGAATGGAAAGTCATATATGTTGGTTCTGCAGAAAATGCTGAACTTGATCAAGTTCTAGATACTGTATTAGTTGGTCCCGTCCCTGCCGGCAGACACATGTTTGTCTTTCAGGTATCTTGTCTATCTTACATTAGCTCATTGACTTATTGTTATTGTAATGTATGGTGTTTTGAGTTAATTGGCAGATACCTCTTCCGTGGAAAGCTAGAGACAGTACTATTGTAAGAAAGACAGCACTATTGTAAAAATAGGAGTCATTTTGTTAAGTATTGGTCCTTGAAGGAGGTACAAAATGAAGGATCAGTACTCTTTAGCAATGCTTTTGAGTCCATTTTGGAATATTCCTATTTGCAAAGTTATTGCTTTGTCAGAACATACAACCCTTTTCAATTGACTTTATATATATTGATGACATATTTCTTAGATTTCTTCTATTCGATATATAAAAGGGGTTTGTATGTAATTAATGTAATCTTTTTTATTTTAAGGCTGATTGCCCTGATGAAAAACAATTACCACCACAAGATGCTGTAGGTGTTACTGTAGTCCTGCTGACCTGTTCATATAAAAAGGCAGAATTTGTCAGAGTTGGTTACTATGTTAGCAATGAGTACATTGACCCAGAATTACGTGAAAACCCACCTGTGACTCCAATCTATGAGCAGGTAAATATTCATCATGTAATCTTATCTAAATATAAATAATGTTGAATTAATAATAATGGTTATTTTGACTTTGTTTTCATGAACAGCCAGGCCAACACCAATAAGCAGGCAATGCTGGAAATAAAATGGTAGGGGTGCAATGAATCGCACTCCTTGTGGAGCCAAGGCGTGCAATGGTGGGCAATTGCACCAAAGTACTTAATTGTACAGAAAGATGTATATAGAGTTGACTACATAACTTTACCATAAAAGAAAATAAGACAAGGCTGCTTCAATCAATACAATTTTCTTGAACAAGCTTTATACATGTCAATTCAAACATATTAAATAGGACCACATTAACAATAAGGTAGATGTTGAGTGATATTTTAGATTATTTGACCAACTTATCCAACATTGTTGCTTCTGCGCATGCGTAGTCGGTTAAAGGCTAGGATCGTGTAAACACCAAAAAGCTGTCATTTTTTCAGCAGTCAGTTTATACTGTAATTCCCGCCTTTGAAAGCGATGCAGGCGTTAATCCTGAGAAATCTATTTTCCAAAGAGAAGGATTCGCAAAGCAAAGCGCATCAAGCAAACTTAATTTTTTACCAGCGTTTGGGTGGAAGAATAAAGTTCATGGTTGTTACAGCCAGTTTATACAAAGATGGCAACTGAATAAAACAAAATTTTGAAGAGCTTAGTATATAGATTGAAGAGTCTAATAGAAAGCACCTATCTGTGCTCATCTTTGAACCCATTTTCCCTTTCGTTTTGAAGTTACCTTTTTTGTTTTGACACCTCGGCTGTAGCTAGAGCACCATTTGTGCAGCCATCATCGTCAAAAGAAGGAAAATTATGATAAGTAGTCAGTTTTTTGACCGATCATTGTAAACGGGTACTTTGGTCAGTCAAAACTGACAAAAGTCCCTCTAAACTGATCAGTTGTAGCTGACTGTGTATTTTAGCCTTGCGTCATGGAAAATGGAAACCAGCAAATCACAACAGTTATCTTTATGAAATTTGAGCTTGTCATAATTTGTGTAAAAAATCGGAAAGGCGGCAACTATCCTGCTTAATAACAACATTTTCCAAACCTCCCGTCAAATAGAAACGATTTCGTGATTATAGCCATTCTTGGCGTATTGTAGAGAAACAACATTGGGCAGTATTCATCACTTTAGAATGAAATGTTCAGATTATTTGAGGCATGCAATAAACTGCACTCCTGAGCAATGGAAGACGTGTGCCATTCCCTGCATTGCCTGAATAAGGGTGACAAATGGCGGATTGGTCTCTTATGAGTCACAGAATATGTTGCCATTGTAGTCTATGCTACTGAATGAAAGATTCAAAATTGGTTATCATTTAATGATTAAGTTTATGGCCAGTTTAGTTGTTCCATATCAGATTTTATTGTATCTTGTCCCTGGCTTAATGCTATGTAAGAATGTTTTCATCTAATGCAATAAACAAATTTTGCTCTGGTACCTTTGTACATGTACTTATCCTGTTTCCATTTTAGCTTCAACGAAACATTTTAGCAAGCGAACCACGTATTACCAAGTTCAAAATTGGCTGGGATTGATGCACATTGTTAATGTTGTAGAATGTAAATAATGTGAAAATAGAAGCCAGCAAAGAATTCAAAAAATTGCTGAAAACAAGCTGGGAGAGGACTTTGATATCAAGCATTTTGTTGCCCAATTTTATGTAACATCGAGACTGGGTGATAAAATCTCAACAATCGCATTAAGCTGTGCGAGTTATCCTTTTTGATTTGGATTTGATTGATGTTCCTTTTTGATTTTTCATGAGTAAATAGGACAATTGGAAGTTAACAGGTCTGTTACTGTAATAAAGGGAACTGCACACCAATATATATAGCTATTTTCTTCTGAAAGAATAATAGAGAGCTTAGAGGACAGGCCAACCCACTTAAATCAGCAATCTTGATTTTGAAAGGAAAGATTGACTTACAATAGTTTTTTATTAAGGATCAGGCATTTTTGGCCAGTTTGCCCACTAAAATATCTCTGTATCAGTCCTTGTGCAGTTATAAGAAAAAAATGATCTTCAACATAAAAAATAATGCTAAAGTTTTGGTGTGTCTTGTGTAGCGTTTCATGTATTGTATTGTATATTTAATGTATTAACTCCTATTTGATAAAAGGAGTCTTTGCCTGACACAATTGTCATTTAAACCTCAGACTCAATTATTATCATCATTTAAAATACCTTTGCACTTTTTATCTGCATTTTCATTGAAAGCTTATTTCACCTACAATGCCTGCCAAAATTGTTGGCACACTTACGACAATTCTTTGACTCGCGTTCACTTATCCCCCTCCCCCCTTCGAACAATGTTGTGTTGCTGCTAAACGAAGCGTCAATTTTAGACCAAACTTTTTCCCCAGATTGACTGGATGCTTTACTTTGTTACCAACATTGTTTTAGGGGGGAGGGGGATTAACAGCTTGTGGCGTGTCAAGGAAATGAAAAATGCGAAAACCAGAGAAAATAATGAGGTGTTCCAAGGACTTTTGGCAGGCATTGTCTGAAATTTTTATTCAAAACTGTTAATAATGACCCCAAAACCATTATCAAACCATAGGTTTTCGATGGCGCTGATCTCATTTTTCAGGTTATTTTTTCAAAATTCCAAGCCAGTTTTAAGCTATGGGGGTGTTCTTGATTCTTGAATACTAGAATACCGTGACCCCCCGGGGATCAACTTTGTTACCCATAAGCATCCATGAAGAATCAAATTTGCTTGGAAAAGTGATCTAGTTAGATTTTCACGTACGTCAACTTGAGTATATTAGACTTATTATGAAAAATTGCATAGTTAAAGGAGGCTAGAATAGTAGCACTTTTATTGATAAGTCCTATTGAAAAGAGCTACTTTATTGACTTATCTAGCTACATTATGAAAATGTTTACTCAAAGGGAAACTGGAAATTGGGCATGGACAATGGACAAAAACATTTTAAGCTTGTTTCAGAATAAAAAATTTTTTTACGTGAGTAAAACTTTGAGAAGCTCCAATAAACGTAAGCCGAGGCGTTTTGAGATCGAGGCTGTGTACAAAAGCGATCGAGGTAATAACTGCCAATTTTTTTGCCAGTCGTGCAATTTGAAAATTTACGCAACATACTACGTTTATTGATATGGCAACTGGAACTCAATCTAACGAGGTGGAAGCACCAGAAAATCTTGGAAGACGTGTTGTGAGAAAAGTTTACCTGATTACATACAGTGATGCGGACACTAAAATCTTTGACCGCGAAAAGTTCTCCACAATCGTGGTAAATGCTTTTAACGAAAGCACCAATGCTACTGTGGAGCAATGGGCATGCTGTATGGAGCAGCACAAGAATGGTGCATATCATTTTCATATGTGTGTCCTTCTCGACCGTATTCAAAGGTGGGTGAAGGTAAAAACGCATCTAAATGATCGCCACAAAATTACTGTTAACTTTTCTGGCCACAGTGGCTACCACACTGCCTTCAATTATGTTGCGAAGGAAGACGGGGCTTTTATTAAAAGCGAGCAACATCCTCATGTAGCAGCTCCAAAAACAGCAGAGGCTACAAGAGCTAAAAGGAATAAATGTTCTAAAAGGTCCAAAAAACCAAAGCGTCTATCGAATCCTGATGTTGCCAGGATGGCCATCAAGCACAAAGTGCATTCTCGCTTGGAGCTGCTTGGCCTTGCAAGATCCTCTGTAGACCAAGGGGACTCGCGTCTGTACGACTTTGTCCTAGGACGAAGCGATAAGAAAATCAGGGAATTGCTGGATACGACGTGGGAGATGGAGATGGCAAATTCGAAGCTACAAAGAGCAGGAATGACAAGGGTTCAGATCTTGCAGCAACAGCTGGCTTCTCCCTGTGTCTGCAAGGGGGAATGGCTCCAATGTGCCTTAGAAATACTAGAGAAAAATTCAATCGACCAACCTGTTTTTGCCGAGGCCATCTTTACGTTACTCGACAAAGGTCGTGGCAAGGGCCGAAATATTTACATTTGTGGCCCAGCGAATTGCGGCAAAACCTTTATCCTCGACCCAGTCAGGGTTGTTTATAACGCCTTTCTTTCTCCAGCCACATGTTCCTATGCATGGCTTGGAGTCGAAGAAAAGGAGGTTATATTTCTCAATGATTTTAGATGGTCACCTGTCATACTTCCGTGGAGTGACATGCTGCAGTTGCTCGAAGGTGCAGTTGTCCACTTCGCTGCTCCTAAGACATCCTATAGCAAGGATATCGAGCTCAGCCTTGGCACTCCCGTCTTTGCCACTGCAAAAGCACCCATCACTTTCATCAAAGGCTCCATGTTTGATGAACGCGAGACGGAAATGATGAACGTTCGATGGCGAGTCTTCAACTTCAGACATCAGTTCGAAGAGCGTGTGCAGAGAAGTGTTCCTTCCTGTGGGCATTGTTTTGCCAAACTCGTTTTAGAGCGACAATAAAAAGTGACATCCACTGTCATTAATGATCGCATGCTTTGTTTTTTCTTGATTTACTATGCTGGATTGCTATTGTCTTCAATAAAGTCTTGATACTTAACAAAGACCACCTAGGCAGTGGCAATGTCTCGAGCACATTCTTGTGCTGCGATGCATCCCCGAATGGTCGTCCAAATGGTAAACCGTATGGTAAACCGTGGCACTTTTTCCCCATTTATTCATCAGCACGTGAACTATTTGCTCCCATCTTTTTATAGAAGTGGTGCTTCTACGAAACCTACCCAGACATGAACTTTTCTTTAGAATATCTTCGCTTTGAGGGAAGAAATTTACGGAACTGTATGGTAAACCGTTGAAAATGAGAAAGCTTCTGAAGACATCAAATTTGAATTGCAAAAAGGGTAAACCGTGGACCATTTCTCGATTTTCTCGTTTCGCACTTATCAAAGCTACATCAAAGTTGACAATTACCTTCATAAAAGCATTGCACCACTTCTTACAAAAAAAAAATTAATTTTCTCAAGTTAACAACAAAGTTATAAGCATTTTACAAATGGTAAACCGTGGGGTAAACCGTGGAGAACAGACACTTTTCAACTCGCGCCTTTGCTTGCTAGCAAACAAGCGGCTTTTTAGATGAAGAGAAGCGCTACAAATAACGAATAGCAAATTTAAATCAGAATGCGAAAGTTTTTTGATGAAAAAAAATATTGTGTACATGAGAAATTAAAGAATAAGTGGGAAAAATGAAACATTTCTATTGTCACCTGGCTGTCGGTGCGGAGGAGCAGCACCATGGAACGATTCTATTCATCTACTTTATTGGTTAGCGTTGCAATGCAAGAGCCATCAATCAGTATTAAACATTATAAAGTTAATCTAGTACTTTGTTCTGTGTCCTTCGTTACGTACAACCATTTTCAGGCGCTCGTGCATAGATTTTATCGTTGAATCGATGACAGAAGTATTGAAATTGGCAAGTGTCCTCAGTACCCTCTTTCTGAAGCCGTTGAAGTCCTCCTTCTCTATTCTTCCCCTAAGCGCTTCTTTAGTCATCTGTCGTTTTACGTTGTGAAATACATTCTCTATTGGATTCAAGTCTGGTGATCTCGGGGGTATTTTTACGACTTCTGCACCAATTTCGTTCAACATATCTTTGGCTATTCTGCTGTTTTGACTTGGGTCATTATCCATTACAAAAAGCAGTTTGTCCCTCTTTTTGAAATGAGCGCATTCTAAAAGTACATGCTGTAAAGTATTTTCTGCAAACTTTGCAAACCACCTTCCATTCATCTTCTCGTATTCTTCGGCAATTACTACCCCTGAAGAAAATCCAACGCCCACCATGACATGCAACCTCCGCCCCTCAGGTAGGCTTTTGCTTCCTTTTGTCGTATATTCCAGTCCCTCACTTGATTTTCTCCAGATTCTTCCACATGGCGTCAATGCATCTCTGTAGGGATTCTGTTTGTGTACAAATGAAACTGCATCCAAATAAACGAGAACTTCGTCACACCAAAACCTTTGGTCGTGTGTTCGAAGGGCCTCTTTGGCATAGCGAACTCTTTGTCTTCTATCTGCAGACGATAAGACTCCTTTGCGTCTCGGCCGTAAGCACTTGTACCCCGCTTGATTCAAAACTCTAACGAGTGTCCGGTAGCTAACGTTGCGTGTTATTTCACTCTCCTTGGCTATATCCATCACTTTGATATTTGAATTTTCATTCCTCATTCGTTTGAATGTTCTAAGAAATCTTGCCCTTTCTCTCTTGTTCATAACTGATGGTCGTCCAGCTCGTTCTTTGTGTTGTTTCACCTGAAGACCTTCTCGAGAAATTCGTACAACACTCGAAGGAGATATTTTGCAAATATCAGCAACTTTCCGATACGATATTCCTCTCTCTAATCGTAGATAGTAGGCATAGGCCCGTGTCTTTGCACTTATCTTTGTATGGAAGACCATCCTCTGAAGCATCAAGAGTAATCCTCTGTAGATGTGAGTCCTCTGTTAGATCTGATTGCTCTAAATCTAGGGATTTTATACTTTTTTTCTCCAGAAACACGTGTCGTATAATTAAATTCTATTCTATATTTAGACATATTTTGCAACAATCCATTGAAAAGCGACCGATGCACCCTTTCATACTTAGTGTGAAGTAATTTCAATCATAACAAAGAAAAATCGTGTTTCTTTGAAATGACCTTTTTGCATATTCTAATTAGCCAATTTTATTCTAATTCGCCAAATTTCTTCTATTCTTATTGGTGAATAGTTTTCCAAGCTTAAAATATGAATGAAAAGTCCCATGAGCATGAAGTGCTGTTTATTGCATTGAAAGGTGCCAAGACAAGCACTAATTAGACCCAACCCCCTGAAACCCCTACTGGGTCTGAAAAAATTAAACTTTTTTTGCCAGAAATGAAATCAGCGCCATCGAAAACCCCATGTCAAATAGCCTTTATTTTTCAAAAACCCCCAGTTTTCAAAAAAAATTTCAGACAATGCCTGCCAAAATTGTTGGCACACTTACGACAATTCTTTGACTCGCGTTCACTTATCCCCCTCCCCCCCTTCGAACAATGTTGTGTTGCTGCTAAACGAAGCGTCAATTTTAGACCAAACTTTTTCCCCAGATTGACTGGATGCTTTACTTTGTTACCAACATTGTTTTAGGGGGGAGGAGGGGGATTAACAGCTTGTGGCGTGTCAAGGAAATGAAAAATGCGAAAACCAGAGAAAATAATGAGGTGTTCCAAGGACTTTTGGCAGGCATTGTCTGAAATTTTTATTCAAAACTGTTAATAATGACCCCAAAACCATTATCAAACCATAGGTTTTCGATGGCGCTGATCTCATTTTTCAGGTTATTTTTTCAAAATTCCAAGCCAGTTTTAAGCTATGGGGGTGTTCTTGATTCTTGAATACTAGAATACCGTGACCCCCCGGGGATCAACTTTGTTACCCATAAGCATCCATGAAGAATCAAATTTGCTTGGAAAAGTGATCTAGTTAGATTTTCACGTACGTCAACTTGAGTATATTAGACTTATTATGAAAAATTGCATAGTTAAAGGAGGCTAGAATAGTAGCACTTTTATTGATAAGTCCTATTGAAAAGAGCTACTTTATTGACTTATCTAGCTACATTATGAAAATGTTTACTCAAAGGGAAACTGGAAATTGGGCATGGACAATGGACAAAAACATTTTAAGCTTGTTTCAGAATAAAAAATTTTTTTACGTGAGTAAAACTTTGAGAAGCTCCAATAAACGTAAGCCGAGGCGTTTTGAGATCGAGGCTGTGTACAAAAGCGATCGAGGTAATAACTGCCAATTTTTTTGCCAGTCGTGCAATTTGAAAATTTACGCAACATACTACGTTTATTAATATGGCAACTGGAACTCAATCTAACGAGGTGGAAGCACCAGAAAATCTTGGAAGACGTGTTGTGAGAAAAGTTTACCTGATTACATACAGTGATGCGGACACTAAAATCTTTGACCGCGAAAAGTTCTCCACAATCGTGGTAAATGCTTTTAACGAAAGCACCAATGCTACTGTGGAGCAATGGGCATGCTGTATGGAGCAGCACAAGAATGGTGCATATCATTTTCATATGTGTGTCCTTCTCGACCGTATTCAAAGGTGGGTGAAGGTAAAAACGCATCTAAATGATCGCCACAAAATTACTGTTAACTTTTCTGGCCACAGTGGCTACCACACTGCCTTCAATTATGTTGCGAAGGAAGACGGGGCTTTTATTAAAAGCGAGCAACATCCTCATGTAGCAGCTCCAAAAACAGCAGAGGCTACAAGAGCTAAAAGGAATAAATGTTCTAAAAGGTCCAAAAAACCAAAGCGTCTATCGAATCCTGATGTTGCCAGGATGGCCATCAAGCACAAAGTGCATTCTCGCTTGGAGCTGCTTGGCCTTGCAAGATCCTCTGTAGACCAAGGGGACTCGCGTCTGTACGACTTTGTCCTAGGACGAAGCGATAAGAAAATCAGGGAATTGCTGGATACGACGTGGGAGATGGAGATGGCAAATTCGAAGCTACAAAGAGCAGGAATGACAAGGGTTCAGATCTTGCAGCAACAGCTGGCTTCTCCCTGTGTCTGCAAGGGGGAATGGCTCCAATGTGCCTTAGAAATACTAGAGAAAAATTCAATCGACCAACCTGTTTTTGCCGAGGCCATCTTTACGTTACTCGACAAAGGTCGTGGCAAGGGCCGAAATATTTACATTTGTGGCCCAGCGAATTGCGGCAAAACCTTTATCCTCGACCCAGTCAGGGTTGTTTATAACGCCTTTCTTTCTCCAGCCACATGTTCCTATGCATGGCTTGGAGTCGAAGAAAAGGAGGTTATATTTCTCAATGATTTTAGATGGTCACCTGTCATACTTCCGTGGAGTGACATGCTGCAGTTGCTCGAAGGTGCAGTTGTCCACTTCGCTGCTCCTAAGACATCCTATAGCAAGGATATCGAGCTCAGCCTTGGCACTCCCGTCTTTGCCACTGCAAAAGCACCCATCACTTTCATCAAAGGCTCCATGTTTGATGAACGCGAGACGGAAATGATGAACGTTCGATGGCGAGTCTTCAACTTCAGACATCAGTTCGAAGAGCGTGTGCAGAGAAGTGTTCCTTCCTGTGGGCATTGTTTTGCCAAACTCGTTTTAGAGCGACAATAAAAAGTGACATCCACTGTCATTAATGATCGCATGCTTTGTTTTTTCTTGATTTACTATGCTGGATTGCTATTGTCTTCAATAAAGTCTTGATACTTAACAAAGACCACCTAGGCAGTGGCAATGTCTCGAGCACATTCTTGTGCTGCGATGCATCCCCGAATGGTCGTCCAAATGGTAAACCGTATGGTAAACCGTGGCACTTTTTCCCCATTTATTCATCAGCACGTGAACTATTTGCTCCCATCTTTTTATAGAAGTGGTGCTTCTACGAAACCTACCCAGACATGAACTTTTCTTTAGAATATCTTCGCTTTGAGGGAAGAAATTTACGGAACTGTATGGTAAACCGTTGAAAATGAGAAAGCTTCTGAAGACATCAAATTTGAATTGCAAAAAGGGTAAACCGTGGACCATTTCTCGATTTTCTCGTTTCGCACTTATCAAAGCTACATCAAAGTTGACAATTACCTTCATAAAAGCATTGCACCACTTCTTACAAAAAAAAAATTAATTTTCTCAAGTTAACAACAAAGTTATAAGCATTTTACAAATGGTAAACCGTGGGGTAAACCGTGGAGAACAGACACTTTTCAACTCGCGCCTTTGCTTGCTAGCAAACAAGCGGCTTTTTAGATGAAGAGAAGCGCTACAAATAACGAATAGCAAATTTAAATCAGAATGCGAAAGTTTTTTGATGAAAAAAAATATTGTGTACATGAGAAATTAAAGAATAAGTGGGAAAAATGAAACATTTCTATTGTCACCTGGCTGTCGGTGCGGAGGAGCAGCACCATGGAACGATTCTATTCATCTACTTTATTGGTTAGCGTTGCAATGCAAGAGCCATCAATCAGTATTAAACATTATAAAGTTAATCTAGTACTTTGTTCTGTGTCCTTCGTTACGTACAACCATTTTCAGGCGCTCGTGCATAGATTTTATCGTTGAATCGATGACAGAAGTATTGAAATTGGCAAGTGTCCTCAGTACCCTCTTTCTGAAGCCGTTGAAGTCCTCCTTCTCTATTCTTCCCCTAAGCGCTTCTTTAGTCATCTGTCGTTTTACGTTGTGAAATACATTCTCTATTGGATTCAAGTCTGGTGATCTCGGGGGTATTTTTACGACTTCTGCACCAATTTCGTTCAACATATCTTTGGCTATTCTGCTGTTTTGACTTGGGTCATTATCCATTACAAAAAGCAGTTTGTCCCTCTTTTTGAAATGAGCGCATTCTAAAAGTACATGCTGTAAAGTATTTTCTGCAAACTTTGCAAACCACCTTCCATTCATCTTCTCGTATTCTTCGGCAATTACTACCCCTGAAGAAAATCCAACGCCCACCATGACATGCAACCTCCGCCCCTCAGGTAGGCTTTTGCTTCCTTTTGTCGTATATTCCAGTCCCTCACTTGATTTTCTCCAGATTCTTCCACATGGCGTCAATGCATCTCTGTAGGGATTCTGTTTGTGTACAAATGAAACTGCATCCAAATAAACGAGAACTTCGTCACACCAAAACCTTTGGCGTGTGTTCGAAGGGCCTCTTTGGCATAGCGAACTCTTTGTCTTCTATCTGCAGACGATAAGACTCCTTTGCGTCTCGGCCGTAAGCACTTGTACCCCGCTTGATTCAAAACTCTAACGAGTGTCCGGTAGCTAACGTTGCGTGTTATTTCACTCTCCTTGGCTATATCCATCACTTTGATATTTGAATTTTCATTCCTCATTCGTTTGAATGTTCTAAGAAATCTTGCCCTTTCTCTCTTGTTCATAACTGATGGTCGTCCAGCTCGTTCTTTGTGTTGTTTCACCTGAAGACCTTCTCGAGAAATTCGTACAACACTCGAAGGAGATATTTTGCAAATATCAGCAACTTTCCGATACGATATTCCTCTCTCTAATCGTAGATAGTAGGCATAGGCCCGTGTCTTTGCACTTATCTTTGTATGGAAGACCATCCTCTGAAGCATCAAGAGTAATCCTCTGTAGATGTGAGTCCTCTGTTAGATCTGATTGCTCTAAATCTAGGGATTTTATACTTTTTTTCTCCAGAAACACGTGTCGTATAATTAAATTCTATTCTATATTTAGACATATTTTGCAACAATCCATTGAAAAGCGACCGATGCACCCTTTCATACTTAGTGTGAAGTAATTTCAATCATAACAAAGAAAAATCGTGTTTCTTTGAAATGACCTTTTTGCATATTCTAATTAGCCAATTTTATTCTAATTCGCCAAATTTCTTCTATTCTTATTGGTGAATAGTTTTCCAAGCTTAAAATATGAATGAAAAGTCCCATGAGCATGAAGTGCTGTTTATTGCATTGAAAGGTGCCAAGACAAGCACTAATTAGACCCAACCCCCTGAAACCCCTACTGGGTCTGAAAAAATTAAACTTTTTTTGCCAGAAATGAAATCAGCGCCATCGAAAACCCCATGTCAAATAGCCTTTATTTTTCAAAAACCCCCAGTTTTCAAAAAAAATTTCAGACAATGCCTGCCAAAATTGTTGGCACACTTACGACAATTCTTTGACTCGCGTTCACTTATCCCCCTCCCCCCCTTCGAACAATGTTGTGTTGCTGCTAAACGAAGCGTCAATTTTAGACCAAACTTTTTCCCCAGATTGACTGGATGCTTTACTTTGTTACCAACATTGTTTTAGGGGGGAGGAGGGGGATTAACAGCTTGTGGCGTGTCAAGGAAATGAAAAATGCGAAAACCAGAGAAAATAATGAGGTGTTCCAAGGACTTTTGGCAGGCATTGTAGGTGTGATGCAGCTTCACGTGTGAAAAACAAGCCTTTGAGCCATTGGCATGTGGCGATAAGTGATTCATCTGTTTCCTCCAAAACGGTCGGCCTTGAGTGAGCAAGGCTTTGAATACGATTAACATGAAGTACCCTATGACAAGCAGCGTCCCACAGGGGTATGAGGCTACCGGTCTTGGCATTGTCAAAAGTGCTCACCTGAAAAGGCGATCCACAAGCGCCGTATTCGAAGCCACGCCTACATTTAGTCGGTTTATCAATTTATGCCAAGCCAGTAGCTAAATGAAAGACGAAAAACTGATATTTCATACGTTGATTTTTATGTTATAACCTCTTATTTCTTCTCTTTGAATTGGTCTTTTGAGACTCCCCTTTCCCCTACTCGGTCTGCCTTCTTATCCTTTATTCGTTATCCTTGGCATCTAAAACACGTGCATCCACTAACTCATGCACCTGAATAATATTAAAAGTGAGAGAAAACCGGCCTACGTTTTCATTTCAGGGTTACAAAGTGAGAAAGGTGCTGCTTTGCTGGTCGCCCTAAGGCCGTCTTGGCGTTATATGTATTTGTTTCAGTCCGTTATTTAAGCGATAATTGAACCCTGCCATTTCCGTTTGCTTGATGCCTCACGTAAGTCTATCGTGTAGATGGTGGAAATAAATCACCAGGTGTTCTTGATGGATCACTTCACTTTCTTAATCATCATTGAAAGCTGTTTTGCTATTTTCGAAGAGTTCAATCTTGTATGAGCATTCTTGTGTTTAATGATTAAAAATAACATATCAATATTTTGTTTTGGGTAACGTTCGATCCTTTTCACTTCACGGAGCATTGTAACTCATGATGAGTGTTTTTCGAAGATTTTAAGTCTGTTTATTTATTTCTTTTACCCTCAATAATAAAAGTTTGCTTTTTCACTTTTTACATTGTGAACGCCCCAAATCATACCAATCACAACCATTAGTCCACTCTTTACAATCAACAAGCACATTATATTGACGTATTATTCTTGTCCCTGTAGAATCGAATCTTATCAGAATTACACCGCAAATTGCACTTCGTACCCAAATATGTTGAATCTTGTGAAAAGAATGCTATCGCTCCTCGCTTCTTAATTATCCAAACAGAACACTTAGGGCATAAACGCGGAGCTGGTTGAACAAAAATGTCATTGACGAGTGATTTTGTGGGGCTGTCATCGACTCGATAGAAACAGAACATAAAAAGCTTTTATGTCCTTCAATGCCTTTGAACCTTTCCCATAAGAGTGTACTTTAGGAAAAATCCGATCTAAGAGGGGTAGCTAAGGAGGCAGGTTACGATATCCGTATTTGGGGATTTTATCTTCCGGATAGGGAGGAAAGCATTGTTATAATCACTGCTTGCGTCATATTTACGTGGGATTTCTACTGTGTCGTTCAAACGTGCTTGTTTTGTCTTTCTGTACAGGGAACCCCTTGGCGGTCCTTCCAAAGACAAACAAAGATGGCGTCGAGCTGTTACCAATCTCCCATTCATGCAGAGGGTAGTCACCGTGATGCGAGCGCAATTTTGAACAATCACGTAGGCTAATTAATAACAACCATTCCAATGTTCATAAAAGGGTTAATTCAAATTCTTCTCGGAAATTTTTGGGGAGATGAGATCACGGCTCCACTTTCTAGAACAAAGCACGAGGGGGCACGACGCTGAAGTCGACGGCTCGACGCAGAGGTCGACGACTCAACGCAGAGGTCGACGACACGACGCAGAAGTCGACGACTCGACGCAGAAGTCGACGACACGACGCAGAAGTCGACGACACGACGCAGAAGTCGACGACACGACGCAGAAGTCGACGACACGACGCTGAAGTCGACGACACGACGCAGAAGTCGACGACACGACGCAGAAGTCGACGACACGACGCTGAAGTCGACGACACGACGCAGAAGTCGACGACTCAACGCTGAAGTCGACGACACGACGCAGAAGTCGACGACACGATCAGAAGTCGACGACACGACGCAGAAGTCGACGACACGACGCAGACGTCGACGACACGACGCTGAAGTCGACGACACGACGCAGAAGTCGACAACACGACGCTGAAGTCGACGACACGACGCAGAAGTCGACGACACGACGCAGAAGTCGACGACACGACGCAGAAGTCGACGACACGACGCAGAAGTCGACGACACGACCAGAAGTCGACGACACGACGCAGAAGTCGACGACACGACGCAGAAGTCGACGACACGACCAGAAGTCGACGACACGACGCAGAAGTCGACGACACGACGCAGAAGTCGACGACACGACGCAGACGTCGACGACACGACGCAGAAGTCGACGACACGACGCAGAAGTCGACGACACGACGCAGAAGTCGACGACATGACGCAGAAGTGTCGACTTCGTTTCGACTTCGACAGAAGTGTCGGCGTCGAGGCGTCGACTTCGTTTTGGCGAAGACGAAACTCAACATGGAAGCCCAAAACACAAATTTTGAAGAGCCTCCTTCAGAATGGAATTGGACCGAATGGAGCAAGGAATT
The DNA here is from genome assembly GCA_003864495.1 of Nemopilema nomurai. NCBI lineage: Eukaryota > Metazoa > Cnidaria > Scyphozoa > Rhizostomeae > Rhizostomatidae > Nemopilema > Nemopilema nomurai. The sequence goes on from ML133483.1 coordinate 308,711, forward strand.
CATGAGAACACAGCAGGCTGTGATTTTTTATGTACCCACATGGATAGGCTACTATTTTAGCACAAGTGAATTTATTTTTTTGTAATTGCATCCCACCAGAGATTGAGAATAGTTTGCAGATAGCAGGAGAGACATTTGCCTCCTCAGGAGATTTTGAACATGGTTTAGTTCTAAACTAAAATATGAATTATAAAAAATTGCAGCAAAGGAATTAGATTATCAGAAATTTATTGGAAATAAGACAAATGCAAAAACTGGTTTTTTACTTAGCTTGAATCGCTTGTTGAAATACAGATGCAATATTTGTCCCCTTTTATCCATTTATGTATCTTACCAGTATTTGTGTGTCATTCGTCGAGCTATTCAGTTCAGAAATCCTCATTCTCGAATGAAATTCCAGATTTAATATAAAGCTGATCACTGAAGAACCGCTTTGCGGAACAAGCACATTCTTCCAGCTTCGAGTTTCACTACCGCATTGCTTATTAAAGCCCAAAGCCTCTTGACTTTCTGGAACCTTTTTTATCTCCGAAAGTCTTTCAATCCAAAATAAAAATTCATCCCTTGCTAGCTTCTGGTTCTCTGGACGCTTGTTAACTAATCCTTTGGACTCTGTTATTCTCCGGAATTATCTTTTTATTTTATTGTGCTTTGTAGTTTCAAGAAATTGTTGTTGCTTGTTGATTACTCTTTTTAATGATTCTTTCTTCAAGATTATAAGAATACGGGAAGTAGATGTTGATATTTGCACTTCTGGATCGGATGACGTCATGCCTTTTTTGAACAAATCACGGGAAATGGAACCTGGGCACTAGTTTCCTAACTGGAATCGAGTTGTTAGAAATGGCGCATTGTAGGCTGCAGAATTTCTGCGAGCTTTGAAATGTTTCATAATGATGTCACTCCATTCATGGTAGAACGCTTTCAGATTTGACTCTGCCACGTGAATTTGATTTGCAGCATGAGTGCCGAGTAGGTCTGTTGGCCTTCTCTTTCATAGGGGACTCGCGCTCAACGGGATTCCCTCGCTAAGTTGGGGAATTCCAAGTACATTAAATGGAGGAGAATTCGATGCAATTTGAAAATCCAGGAAACGCTGAAAGGGGCAAAGTTAGTCCTGTTATAGGTTTTTGATTATTTATTGTGACTGTAGGTCTCACGTGGGAGACTTGCTGTGTCCACGCTAAAGCCGTCATCTCCTCTTGTGGGGGTCCCGCTGGACTTGAAAATTTGGTAAGTTAACGTATACAATAGTTATTTTTCAAATTTATTTTTCGATCGTTTTCTACACGTGATAAAAACTATATGTATTAGCACTGTTTCGAATTTGTTGTCCTTATCGTCTTTTTGGTGTAGTAGCGAAGTGTTGGTCAGTGTTTTTTTCATTTGAACTGGCGACAAACTAAATATTTGTTTTTTGGACGGAGCAATATTTAAAAGATCAGTAATGACGCTCATTTTTTATGGAGGCTTTCATGTCCAATTAAAATTGTAATTTCCTAGTAAGGCATGGTTTTTCAAGCATATTAAGCCATAAACGTATGCATTTTAATATACAACCTATGTTTTACTGGTGATAGATAAATTTTCTCTTTATGAAAAATGCTTTTTTAACAGTTATTCACTCAATATGAGTGCTACTAATGACACCCCTCAAGAATGGATAAAGAGAAGTATTCTCGGAAAGGGAACATTTGGCTTTGTGACACTGTGGGAGCATAAAGTTAGTACATTGTCTTTGAAATCTCTGAAACGTCTTTGAGTGTATTTGCAATGTCTGCTTCAACAAAAATTCCTCTTATGCATAATGATATGTTATATTAGTAAGTTAGATTTGGGCTGTTCTGTTTAATAAAAATTAAGATAAAATATATTGGATCTGAGCCACATTTACTTTCCTGGTTCCTACAACCCCTGACAAAGCCTAGCCTTTGAACCTACACCCACAAAGCCTAGCAAAGGCCCTTGTAACATACATGCATTTTGGTACCATCATCAATTCTGTTGTGTGACTGACCCTGCCTAATTTTACAAGTGGGTCCCCTCTGTAATGAGGTTCTCGTGCTGCACAGATTGGGAGGATATACCCAACGCAAAATAGGGGTCTATGCTCTGCAGAATGCAGCTTCTGTTCTCCTAATTTAATTAAGAACTTAAAAAGTTCTTATTTGTTACAGTTCCCAATTTGTTGATAATTTGAAAAAGTAGGATGTATATTGGATTGTTCTTGTTTAATTATCCAACATGCACTGTCTACTGAGCCATTCACTCAGTTTAAAGGCAGTTGGAATGAAGTGTGACAAAAAGGTGACCATCCCCTATCTAGGTGACTCATGAAGCATTGGCTATAAAGGAGTGCAGTGTCAAGCTGAATCCAAGAAATAGTCAGCGATGGAGAGAAGAGATTGACATGCTGTCAGAAAAGCAGCACCCAAACTTAGTTGCTGTCAGGGAAGTACCTCCAGCTTTGCTAGAATTGTTGGACACTACCGAACCATGCTTGGGAATGGAGCACTGTGAAGGAGGAGATCTCAGAAAGGTATTCGTGTTTGTTAATGAAAAATTTCACTGGTGATGTTTCATAACCACCTTGATTGATCAAAATAAAAGCACTTTCTGGCTGGTGGTTTGTTAACTGTAAGTAATGTCATAGGGGAAATCTAGAAATCAGTCATTCCTGATAAAGGGGCTGCATGGGGCACAAATTAACATGGAATGCTTCTAGTATATATTGTTTTATGAAGAGGTAAAAGTACCTTGAAGCAATACATATCCTTTGAAATGTTTAATTGTTTGACTGGCTATGAATTGTCTGTCGCTACTAACAAGCCATAACAAAGTCTTTAAATTTTCTACTTGATAATTTTCAAATTCTAAATACACTTGACTGTTACAGTACACTCTTCCTCTTTATATTTTAAAGCATTTGACTGACTCTTTCTGAATATTACCCCATTAACTAGATTTACCCTGCTTTCCACTTGTTAATGTAATCTATGATCTGTCACAACAGAATATTATCCTTTTCCTTTGCTTCAATCAGCTTTCTTCTCCTTAGATCCTGAGTCGGCCTGCTAACTACACAGGGCTTAATGAATTTGCTGTGTTGAATATCTTGAGGGATGTTTGTGAGTATACAAGGTTGTTTATCACCCAAAACAAAAAGGGAATGAATCTCCTCTTGATTTTGAGCATGGATATTTTTGAATTTTTTTATCAAAGGCACCAAATGATTTTTTATTATATTATTAAACTTCATTTGTAATAGATTGTACATTGCAAGCACAGCAAGTTGTAATTAGTTAATGTGAATATTTAAATGCTTTCTTAAATATTTGAAAAATGGATCCAGATAAGCATTTATATTTGGACAAATGATATTGATAAAAACCTAAGGTTTGGTTATTTTTTCCCTTTATTTAAATTTTTTTCCTCTTTTTCAATGTTTTTCAAAATCGCAACTTTACCAAGTCTTTATTGCACTTTCAAGCTGTGAAGTTACATTATTTCACCTTGCAGCGAGTGCTGTACAGTTCCTACATTCCCATAAAATAATTCATAGAGACTTGAAGCCTGAGAACATTTTGGTCAGCTTCCTTGGAAACAAGGTTTGTTTACAACTTCTCTTTATAATCCCTGTTATTATTGTAAGCTCTATATTTTTATTTGAATAAAAATGAATCTGGCAAATTAATCAGACAAAAAATCAATTTTGTCAGATGGATAAGAATGTTATGTGAATATTTGATCATCGCACAACCTATTTCAACCCACACTCAATGACAAACCACTTCCTTTTTCTAGGGCTTTTTTCTAGGGCTTTTTCTAGGGTTTTTCCTAGGGCTTTTATTGTAGGGCTATTTTCTAGGACTTTTTCTAGGGCTTTTTTCTAGGGCTTTTTTCTAGGACTTTTTCTAGAGCTTTTTTCTAGGGCTTTTTTCTAGGGCTTTTTCTAGGGCTTTTTTCTAGGGTTTTTTCTAGGGCTTTTTTCTAGGGCTTTTTCTAGGGCTTTTTTTCTAGGGCTTTTTTCTAGGGCTTTTTCTAGGGCTTTTTCTAGGGCTTTTTTCTAGGGCTTTTTCTAGGGCTTTTTTCTAGGGCTTTTTCTAGGGCTTTTTCTAGGGCTTTTTTCTAGGGCTTTTTTCTAGGGCTTTTTTCTAGGACTTTTTCTAGAGCTTTTTTCTAGGGCTTTTTTCTAGGGCTTTTTCTAGGGCTTTTTTCTAGGGCTTTTTTCTAGGGCTTTTTTCTAGGGCTTTTTTCTAGAGCTTTTTTCTAGGGCTTTTTTCTAGAGCTTTTTTCTAGGGCTTTTTCTAGGGCTTTTTTCTAGGGCTTTTTTCTAGGGCTTTTTTCTAGAGCTTTTTTCTAGAGCTTTTTTCTAGGGCTTTTTTCTAGGGCTTTTTTCTAGGGCTTTTTTCTAGGGCTTTTTTCTAGGGCTTTTTTCTAGGGCTTTTTTCTAGAGCTTTTTTCTAGGGCTTTTTTCTAGGGCTTTTTCTAGGGCTTTTTTCTAGGGTTTTTTCTAGGGCTTTTTTCTAGGGCTTTTTCTAGGGCTTTTTTTCTAGGGCTTTTTTCTAGGGCTTTTTCTAGGGCTTTTTCTAGGGCTTTTTTCTAGGGCTTTTTCTAGGGCTTTTTTCTTGGGCTTTTTCTAGGGCTTTTTCTAGGGCTTTTTCTAGGGTTTTTTCTAGGGCTTTTTCTATGGCTTTTTTCTAAGGCTTTTTCTAGGGCTTTTTCTAGGGCTTTTTTCTTGGGCTTTTTTCTAGGGCTTTTTCTAGGGCTTTTTCTAGGGCTTTTTTCTAGGGCTTTTTCTAGGGCTTTTTTTCTAGGGCTTTTTTCTGGGGCTTTTTCAAGGGCTATTTTCTAGGGCTTTTTTCTGTGCTACATAAAGCAACAACAGCACCTTACCCTTTTTCATTTCTTTTGTCACCATATCAGTTATCTTATCAGAGCTTTCTTTTCTTCAAATTTCTCGTTTTTAATGGAATAAATTTCTTAGCAAGTCGCTTCTGACTGCTTGCCAATGTTTGAAGCTGTGATGTAACGTTTCGTTCTAAAGGCAGCTTACTCAAATTGCAGGTTGTTTACAAAATAACAGATCTAGGCTATGCAAAGCATTTAGACCAGAACAGTGTCGCAGATTCGTTTGTCGGAACGATGAAATACGTGGTGGGTTCCAATTATTTTGATTTGTTTTTATTTCCCATTATTGACATTGATTTGCAATGATTGGTGCATTGTATTGGCTAGCACAGTTATGATCGATGGCAAATGATCTGCAATATTGGTCAATGTTTTTGATGATTGGTGTCTGTTTGTTGGTCAAGAGCCGAATTCTCTTGCAGCAGCCTTTTCTCCCATCGCTACAAATTTGTAGCGAGTGATGACGTAGTAGAGATGTGTTGTGACGATCGTGTGTGTGTGTTAATACAGGGTCGATATAAGAGGAATGTGGCCTAAATTTTGGGTAACTTAGAAATTGAATAGAGTCTGTATACATCGTATACAATTGGAGTGCTAGGTCAGCCCTTTCAACTAAATTATTGGTGGGTTTTCTGATTTTCCCAAGGCTCCTGAAGTTTTCATGTCGGAAGATGGCTACACTGTCACGGTAAGTATTTGCATTTTTTCATCAAAATTATGACCATTTATTTTGGAACTTTGACAATAAATGAAAGCACGACATAACTGCTAAATTTATTGAATAGCTATTGTTTAAAATGGAATATTTTGCCTTCAGAAATTTTCCCTTTCAAAGTGCAAACAGTTAAAGGAACCACTGTTGTGTAAGGCTACATGAATAATCTCACCCTCCTTCTTGTTACAGGCTGACTTTTGGAGCATGGGAAATGTGTTGTTTGAGTGTATCACAGGGCGCAGGCCGTTCGATTTTGAAATGACTTTCGTCAAATGGTGAGTAAACTTGTTTTCTGTTAGAGCCTTTCCACGGGTTAAACTTCCCTGCAGTTGATAAGTAGATTTCTTAAGACAACAATTTCAGAAAGGTAGGAGACGATTTTTTTCCTACTTATGGCATTCTTAAACACCATTTTTTTGTTCTAGGTGCGAAAAAGTCGCGGCAAAGAGCTCGAATGACGTCTGTGGCTCCGAAGATGCAGGTTTCACCATTTTGAATGTTATAAATCTTGTCCCTTAGCGGATCTTACTCCTATTGCAGGCGAAGGATCTAACCCCTATCCCGTTGTTTTGGAGATGCAGCTGTATCCCATTAGACTCGACCTTTCCCGGACTTTCAGTTTCCACAATCCCTAAATTGACTTTGACAACTACTTCTTAGTCTTATTTAGTTGATTATGATTATGATTAATTTTTATTTTTCAATATCTCTCCTGAAGGTGAAGTACGATTTCATACAAAGATTCCAATGCCCTACAAATTATCAAGGTACAACATAAATGAATGAATGAGTTAATGAATGTATGTGCAACCATAAAGTTAACATGCTTAAAGCACTTTTCATCAGACACTCCTCAGATGATGGCCGGCGGGAAATCTCCAAATGCCGGCACTATAAATAGCCAGTTGCAAATCGAAATGCTAGAGGGTTGAAAGAAGAGCGTATGATGGCGTATGATCTAATTACCAATCAGCATCCAGCTCACACCTTTTTTTAGAAAAGTCTTAAATAACTGATTTGACAGTGGCACTGATTTGACAAGTATTTCGAAGTCAGTTTGCGCCAGTTCTCTGCTGTGCTTAATGCAACTATTACTCGCCCGTCTACGCCACCACAACAAGCTTGGTGCCTTGTATTTCAGTCCACTGATACCGCTGTTTGAGGAGTGGCTGCGGCTCGTCATGGAATGGAACCCAGTGACGCGCGGTGGCAGGAAGGACGACAATGGCATTCGAATGTGCTACCACGTGGCCGAGAAGATTCAAAACACAAAGGTCAGTGTTTTCCGTCTACAGCTCCCTGCACCAGCCACTTCTGCTCGTAGTTTTTAGGGCCTTATTTGACAAGGCATTTTTGCATCAGTGTCTTCCAGCCCCCTTCACAACGCGAATGCCCAGACAAGAGGTAGCCTCCATTTGGACTATTCCTTTGTCGAAAGCGAGGTCTCCACGGCCTCCACTGATATCAAGACGTCATTGTTTCCATTCCACACTTTTTTCACCTCGGTGTCTAGACCAAGATGAAATTCCGTATTCCGCTGCAAAACCTTTCTGGGATCTTATTTCGCATTAAATTTATCGGCTTTATCAAAATTTGTTTCAAAGATTTTTGTGTCATTTATTTCTCATTTGTATCATCCTTTGTTTCATTTTGTATAATGTAGAACATCTACCTAATGCCAACATGAGATACGTTTGTATCCGTATTCAAATTCCAATAAGCTTTCTTTTAATATTTTTCTTGCAATAATTTTTCTCTTTTAGGTTCTACATGTTTTTTCTGTAAATAGATGTCAGCTTTTTTCATTTAAAATGGGGGAAAATGACACGTAAGTTTATGCAAAAATTAACACATTCAATGGAATGTTGCGAACACTTTTAAATTGCGATTGAAATAAGACAACAGATAGAAAAGGATCACCTCCTGTGATAAAGGCTAGATTCAAAATCCAGATTGCTGCTATTCATAAGCCAAAAAAGATTGCAGATGCTATCATGATCTCGGGCTGAATTGATTGACAACAGATTGATTACAGTTTATACCTTAATCAGTTATATGAATATAGCAGGGAGCTGTTTCCCTTTTCCCTTGGCTCCGTAGAACGGTTTCCTCTGTGTTGACTGAAGGCTCTCTTTGATAACCCGCGAATAAGCGGTTTCTTATCAGAGTTGGATGAACTATCTTGAATGACGTTTGGCTCTGTTCATGGCTCAACCTTTCTGCCTTCATGGCTACAAAAGGGCTTTGATGCAAAGCTTCAAAATAAAAAAACAGGCCTCTATAAAGCTCATTTTTCCAAAGCACGCTGCTAATAGGACGCATGTTTTCACACCCTTTGATTTTCTTTAGGGAAGGTTAAAAAACTATGAGAGTTGAGGGCATTTTGGCACCTTATTTCCTGACTTTATTATCTATAATGATTTTCAATTGATCCCTCAAGACCAAAATTAAGAAGCTTGATGTCATATCCCTGCAGTACTTAGCAATGATTTCTTTCTGTTTCTTTTTCTATTGATCTGTAACTCTGTAATTCGTTTTATTGTTGCACTTAGCGTTGGTAGCTTGGAAGAGAAACTGCGCGAACAGTTTGACATGGATGCGGAGGAGACGACGTTACTCCTTGCTGATGGGAAGGTTTTGCATACAAATGCTCTGCTCCTAGAGTGCTACAACCAACCAGTAAGTCGTCTTCTTACTTCCGTGTTTGTTCTTCGATACTATTTCTTGGAAACTGCTGTGTCTAGTATGCTGCCAAAGCATGGACAGTGTCGGGCTACGCAATGATTCAACACTGGATTTTCCAAGCTTATTTAGTTCCAGGAACTAAAGTCAAGACTGTTGTTGTTGAAGGTCTTATCTCTTCTAGGGGGACAGCGAGTGGCTGCTGTATGCAATCAACATACCGCAAGTTCTGCAAGGCAAAATGAGTCGTTTGAAGTCGCTGCTCGGGATTCAAAATGTCTACCAGCAGTTACCGGAAGGCGTTAGACTACTGGGTTCGTGCTTTTCATGTGAATGCCTCATCTTGGTATAGAGGGTGTGATAGAGAGGGGATAAAGATTTTCTTTGAGCCACGAGCATTTAGCTTGTGTTAGACTGTGTGCAAAAGCGACTCTCACACAGTAACATTTTTATATAGTTCACAGCAATTGTCAAAAGGCGCGGAATTATTCGCCTCGGAAATAATTTATGCACGCTTTTGTAATCACGTGTCGCTTGTGAAAAATAATCTTAATTGAGTTTTTGCAATCATGTGGTTCTAAAGTGTAGGCCTTTTTGGGGTTTTGCTATCACGTGCCTCTAATCGAAGGCCATTTTCACGATTATGCAATTTATGTTTTCTCCTGGCTCTGATTAGCCCTTGTGAAGCCAATTTTCTTTTGGTGTCCATGGCATTAAGACAGCTTTTTGTTTTGATCAAAAGACGAATTTTTGTTTTATAATGCATGCATTGAATCTGCTTTCGGTTTCTGGTCGTGGGGGTTTTCCGCTTCTCCTCATAAGCTGCCGGGGTGACTACCGTGGGCAGTATGCAAATTTGTATCCATCTTATCACTGAGTATGCGCAGAAAAGGAGAGAAGGCAAGCATAACTAGCCCCCGTGTGTTCTTGTTTAGCTATCTTTTTAAGGAAAAACGTAACAGGTCCTATTTTTTATATTGTAAGCTGTATTTTTATACTGGAATATTCCGAACTATAAGCCTGCTTTTATTTCCTAGCAAATGGGGACTCCTATGAGCGCTTATTGAAATCGCCCAAAATGAAAGACGTTTTGTGTGCCCCCGTTTTCTTGACCGAAAACAAGAGCATAATATCCATGTTGAGGATTCGTTTTCTCTCTTTTCTCTAGCCGAGAACCCAGATGTTGACCGAACGCCTTCGGAGATCAAGAGGCTATGGGGCAGTGCGCTGTTCTTTATTAGTGAACTGGCCAAGAGCTACCGGAGGCTTTTGCAAGCACAGCGAGCAATAATGTGAGTCTGCCTGCACGTCTCCTGTCTGTTTCGCCATGATCCTTGGTGGTGCTCACTATTTTCCAAGATGATGGAGAAAGCACAAACTTGCAACATAGGCACTTGCTTAATGACTTCCTTCATCTTTATCTGTTTCTGTTTCTTCTACACATAAACACCGGTACTCCTTATTTTTTATAAAGACCCCTTAAATTTATATTCAGGCTGAATGTTTTTGATTTGCTGGATTGATTGAGGCTGGATTGTCCTTAATTTTTTCTTGAATCTTTCAGGTGGTTTTACAGGTGGCTTACTCTGTACTCTCTACCCTAAAACCCCACACCTACGCCCTCTTAGCTTTTGTGTGTTTGCTAAGAACTATCAAATCTGAATTTTGTGCTTGCAGGGTACTTTTATCGAACATCTGAGCAAACATTCTCCATATTTATATGTTCGGTGTGTTTGCTGTTGTTTACTGTGTTTACTGTGTTTACTGTGTTTGCTGTGTTTGCTGTTGTTTACTGTGTTTACTGTGTTTGCTGTGTTTGCTGTTGTTTACTGTGTTTGCTGTTGTTTGTTTTGTTTAGGATCACGTTAATGAGCTGCAATTCCGACCTGATGCTTTTGAAGGATCAGATGACTGCAGAGTCCTGCAAGCTCAATGCAAATTTAGAGATGTTCGTTCAAAGGTTTGAAGCTCGCATCATTGAAATTATGCGACCACTATCAGGTTGCTTCTTTAGGCCCAGAAATCTTTAAAAAAAACCCCAATTAAAGAGTCACTGGTTTTATTAGAAGATTTTATTAGAAGTTCGGGGGCTGGGGCTCTGTGCTTGGGAACCTGGGATTGTCACTCAGGTGCATAGATAGTCGTTGTCTACTTTCTGGGGCATTTCAGAATTAATAAATTAGTTGTTGATGGATTTTTATGAATGCTCTCTTTTCCCATTGTTCCTTGTTAATTCTTAATTTCTAGTATTTACAGCTAAAATATCTTCAATTCTTTCTCAGTGTCAAATTGGTTTTTCACTCTAGTGAATTATGTGGAAATAATTTCGCAGTGATATAACTTTATATATTTTATATTTATATGTATTTGTTACAGTTGCGAATACGATTTAAAGTTGTTCCATGAAATGGGGTTTCACAAGATTTCGTGTACGTACACGAAGTGCTTTTCTACTTTCCCGTTCTCAATAAAAACGTCTGTTTCCTATTCTTGCACTGTTGGCCATTATAATTTTTGCCTTTAGTACTTCTTTCACTTTGTCCTTAGAAACCTCATAATATTTTATAAAAGGCGTTGAGTTCTGAAACTGCGGTTTATATATTGAACTAAACTAACAACCCGGTCAGTAAGCCACTGTTTGGTTTGAATCCTTCATTGCCTAGTTTTCAAGAAATTTGTTCAAAACTTTCGGAAACAGTTTAAGTTTGCAACTTTTTAGATCAACTGGTCAATAAGATGTCACACGTAAACAATATTAATCAAAGTGTTTTTCTGCAAATGGGAGCATTCAACCTCTTCAATTTCTACATGGTTTTAAATCCTTTACTCGCAATTATTTGTATTTTATCTTTCATTGTAGCTAATAAGCGGTACCTGGAAGATTTAAAATCAATGATTGAGTCAGCGAAGATTTTTGAGGAGGTCAATGTTACAAGATTCTTCTTTTATTTCTGCTTCCAAATTTTTTCATTTTTTGGAAACGTTGACCAAATGTATTCTCCGTTTCTTAGATTCGATTCCATTGATTCGATGGATTCAAAATTCAATCTGATGGATTTAATGGATAAATGGTTTCCCCCACATTAAAATGTAATTTGCTTGGATTGCAAGAACCTGTTTATAACTTTAATTGAAGCTTGTTTTCGCTGCACACCGACAGGAGGCCAACGATTGAGATGTAGGCTGTGCGTATTTTTAAGACAAACAGTAATACTGCAATTGAATCAACGGGGAGTTAAAGACTGTAATTTGTCCTTGCTGGCATGTGACATGTTGGCACTAAGATGGGTCACTAAATGGTCATCAAAAATAGGCACTAAGAAAGGACAAACACCCAAAGAGTGCAAAAGCTGAGACTGGATTAAGTTAGTCAAACTGCCTTCTCTATTGCTTAGAAATTGACACGAATTAATGTACCCAGCCCAAGCTTGGCCTTTCTCTGTTTGTAGAGGGGTTCTTGTGTGGGGTAATAAATGAGCATATTTTCTTTCAGGATATGGTGAAGGGCATGGCTCAGCAGATAACCATAGCGCAAAAAGAATTGATTAGTTTGAAGAACAATCCGCTTGTCGCCAACCAAAATACAAAATTAGATGAAACGTGTGTCTTTTTTAGATAACTTTCTCCCCAACTACTTTGCCCCTATTCAATTTATCTAAGAAGCATCTTGGTTTTATGGGCTCTCGAAGGAATATTACCAAGCAAATATATACACTAAAGCAAAAGTTTACTGTTAAGATTACAGATAAGCATTAGGATGCAATGTTTGAGTGCCTAATCTTCAGAAACCAAAGGAGCTTGAAGTGCGGAATTGAGATTATTATGGAGTAGAAAGTATTATTATGGACTAAGATGAATTATCATCTTGCTTGACCGTATGGAAGTTACCTTGGTCAGCCCTAGAAGGCTCTACGTCATCTGTAATTATTCTGTGCTTGATAGTCCTTCCCCATATGCAACCTGAATTGCCCTTCACAAAATTGGAATCTGTCCATACCTCTTGCTTTGAGACGAGTTTTTAACAGAAGCTTTCCTTTTCTTTGTCATTTGTAAATATTTTTCGCGTGAATGCAGGTCGAGCATGGCGGAAAAACATTTGGAAAAGCTGCTCAAGTCGGAACAATGTACGTTTTATATTAGAATGGAGACGAGTTTGCATTTTCATTAATGTTAATTTGCAGAGTAGGTCGCTTACTGCATAAATGCCTTTAGCTGCCAATCGATTCATCACCACCCCTTAAAACGATGTTCGATATACCCCCAACATGTCAACTTTCTGATTTCTCATAGTCCCACAAGAGAAGATGAACAGCAAATATTTGGTGAGGTTAATTCGCGAAATTCCCACGATTTGGGATCCGCTGGAATCCCGTTTTTACGAGCAATTAAGGTGCGTAGCTTCCCTTCTACGTAGTTTTGGAGCCTCTTTCCAGTGCGCATGCCTCATTTGAGCATCCCTGTTTTGAAGATGGGGCGTGGCTGGATGTTGTCATTTCGATGAATGTTGTTGTCTTGATGGATGTTTTAATTGTTATCCTTGCAAGCTTTTCTTATGTTACTTTCTGGAGTAGCCTGCTAGTTACAGCTCTACTTCCATCTGTGAAGTGAATTGAATGGTGGGAGTAGGATGGAGGCTAGGGGAGTGTTTCAAGAAGCATCAGGGCGGATAGCTATTTGGCATAAACGAGTCAATTTTTCAGGTTGTCAAAAGGCATCTAGTTTCTGAGTCATTTCAGAGTCCATTTGTGCCCATTAGCTGTCCTGTCAATGTTTTTGTCATCAACGAAGATTAGGAGCCTTTTCGTACGACTATTGACTCAACGCAACAATCCTTAATTGGCATTTTCCAATTGTCTCTTATGCGCAGATGCAGAACTTCAAGCCTCGTACCACTTCGGTTATGCAGACATTCAAGGTTTCGCAGTGAAACTGTTTGTTTCTTGAAATTTCCCCAAAGGAAAAACACTTTGTTGACGATGTCTTCATTGTTATTTCCAGGAAAGTTCTCAATTGTAAGAAGAGCATGGAGGATCTTGTGCCAGAAATTAAAAGTGTTGTTGAGACTCTTCGTGGACACAGGGATACGCTGGATAAGGTAACTTGAGAAGATGAGCTTTCACACATTAACCTGAGCGCCTCCTTAGATCGTAGCCTTCTTTGGTCATAGCCTCCTTTGATCGTAGCCTTCTTTGGTCGTAGCCTCCTTAGGTCGTAGCCTCCTTTAATCATAGTGTTCTTTGGTCGTAGCCTCCTTAGATCGTAGCCTCCTTTAATCATAGTGTTCTTTGGTCGTAGCCTCCTTAGGTCGTAGCCTCCTTTAATCATAGTGTTCTTTGTTCGTAGTCTCCTTAGGTCGTAGCCTCCTTTAATCATAGTCTCCTTTGATCGTAGCCTCCTTTGGTCGTAGCCCCTTTTGGTCATAGCCTCCTCTAGTTGTTGCCTCCTTTACATCTTCTCGAACCTCCTTTAGCTCAGTTGGAAATCGATGCTATTAGCTAATAAGAATTTGCTTTTGTTCTGGCAGGCTTCCAAAATTCCTGATCTTATTTTGTAAAATTAACGAATATTCATGATTAATTTTCAGATGATGAAGCAAAAACAAGACTTAACTTGGAAAACTCTAATTGGCCCTGCGGTAAGATGGCTGAACCTTTTTTGTAGCGAAATCAGCGAAATTTGGATGAATTGTTCACACATCACAGCCGAGTTCTAACGTGGCACTTTTGGTTTCTTCACCGGAGGACCAAAGTCTGACGCCTTTCCAAACTCAATGGAATTGTTTTGAAACAACATTCTTTCGGGATTCGTCAATCCTTTGAGTTGAAAGCTAAGGGCTGAACTTTATTACTTGATAGAGAATTGCTGCAAAATTGTTGGCGCTAAAGTATTACATCCATATGTAGTGTGGTAGTCTTTGATGTATCTGCTGTGATATGGGTCCCCTTGAAGGCAGAAGCGTTTGAAATAGTATCAAGTTGGTTGGGAAGTCAAAGGGCAGATATTTTTGTTTTGCTGTGTCTATGGCGCCCCCTGCCCCCCATAGCGGTTGTGATTCACGCATTCACGCACAATATGGGGGTAGGGGGCCTATGGCTGGACAGGATTGGTGTATCTCGCCGGTTGCTCAGGGTTTTGGGATCAATGATTTGAATAAAGGTAGGCTCATTTTCTGGTTGCATTTTCTGATTTGTTGATTCATTGCTGAGTTCAAGCAGCTCCTGTTTGTTTTAGGTTTCGCCGTCCCCTCATTCTTCGTGTGATTTTGAGTCTATTTCCAATGCAGTTACATCAATAATCGAAACAGCACAAGTCTCGTGAGAATACTTTGTTAATTATTTGCTATTTGATTGATTGATTGATTGATTGACTGGCTGTAATGATTGATTGATTGACTGACTGATTGATTGATTAGCTGATACAACCAGTGTGTCATATTTTAATATAAATGTTTACCTATTTGTGCTTGAAAATTAATTGGCGACTTCCCACTTTGCATCGAGCCATTATTGTTTACTTTGAATTACATTGAATTGCTAGATTTCTTGTGCTTGTCGTAAGATCAGCTCGTTACCATAAGAGGATGGTTTGTTCACCTATTCAAATATGTAATTTTCTAAGCATTCTCAATTGTAACATGGTTAATCTTGCTAATTCATCCTCGATCGAATCCCTAGATCCGTTGATTCAGAATCGTTAATAGAAGACAATGAAGATGGGCTTGAGAGGTTGGGAGACATTAATTATAATCTATTGTTGCCATTTAAATTAAAGGTAATTTTTTATTTGTAAAACAAAGAGCCAGTTACACGAAATATGTTTCCTTTAATTTTTCTTCAATAATAATACGATTAATTTTTTGGATTGAAAAGAGTGGTTTATTTGATAGATTGGAATTTTTTTATCTTTTAGACTCGGTTTGCTGCTCCAAGACTTTAGAAAAGTGACTGAAGCTGAAACTGAGCACGTGAATGCCAGTTGAAAAGAGCCAAACCGAAGAGTCAGGATGGGGCTTTAACAGCTCTGGTGACAGCTCTGATGGGGCTGTAGCCCCATTCGGAAATGCAGGGTGGAGCAGCCCCTCAAGCAGTAAGTCAAGCGACGTTGGGGGAAGTCTGGCCCTTGCCTCGGCTCATGAGCTGCCCCTTCCCCCATATTGAGAATGAGGAATCAATTTATCAAATTGCTTAATTTAGAAAGAAGAATTTGAAATCTGCAAATGTAATGTAATTGCCGTGAAAAACGGGGACTGATGGAATCGTGGTCCGAAGCCGATCAGAGTGGTTGCTTTTGGCTGTAGAGTTTATCAGTCAAAACTTTAAGTTAGTTTCTATTCGACGCTGCAACTTAAGCAAAGTGAAAACTTATTGTGAAATCAGTAAGATGCCAAAAGATGCTTATTTCACTATGATGCCAGCCATAGATGCAAGAAAGGTCACAGCTTTCTCGAAGTTCTTGGTTTGCCCCCGTCAATGCAGTGCAAAACAGAAGTTTGTTAATATAGAACAACAGGGCCTGCCAGTTGATTGCCTGTTGTTTTGTTTAACCCTTATTTGCAGAAGACGGGGGCAAGACTCCAATCGAAGATACAGATATTGCTCGCTATATCATATGTTGAGCTAGAGTTGTCTTTGGGAGCTGTCCCTAATTACCTGTGTCAAGAGCCTAGCTGTCACGTTTGTGTCAAATCAAAATGATTATTTGATGCAAGCTTTGTCATTGGGCATTGATTCCCTTGATCTGCAATTGGAGACTTTTGTTCTTTACAAAAGTAGCAAATCTTACTATGTAAGTATATATAAAATAATGACATTTATTGTATTTCAAATTTTTTGTCTGACAATTTTTAACGAACTCGTCGCTAAACATCTCACCTCTTTTTGGCCAATTATTTCTAGTCATAGCTGTCGAAGTTGCTTCCCCTCTTGCTTTTAGTTTTTCGCGAATTATAAGTTTTTAATTGCTAGAATTTGGAAGAGATCATGATGTTGTCGCTTCCACGAAACTCAGTTTTTCTCATGCTAGGCCTATTGGTGTTGAGGAGCCCCCTGCCTTTCAAGATGGCGCCAAGCTTCGTTTAGCAACCATGCTAGTGGATATGTCCGTGTGTACGTAGAGAAGTACGAGTTAGGCCTATTTACGTCAAGCGAATTTGATTTGGTATAGTGCTATAATCAGAATATCAAAGCTCAAGCTCTGGTAACCTATAGTGCATGTTCACCCCAAAGACATAAAAGAGAACTAAGGGAAACATTCGTGACATTTGCTAGCGCCACCTAGAATTGTACCCGCCCCATCCCCGTAGGACTTTTGCTTTCTTTTTACAATGAACAATATTTGAAACATTTATTATGATTTTATTTTGAGAAATCATTATTGATGTTTGTTTTTCCTTAAAGGCAACTGTAGTCTTTGGTTCAAATTTTAACATCTATACGAAACACTGGCTATTTTGACGCCGCACTGAAAGTGCCTAAAAGCAGACGCTGTTAACGTCCGATACATGCGTGACGTCAAATGTCCGAGATTTTGTGTCCGGCACCAAAAAGGCACCCAACTTCCCAAAGATCATATGACAAGATATTTTTCAATGAGACTGAATGAACCCCCTTAACCCACGGACTCCCTTTAAGGATGGATCCTCCTTCCTTTCACTAGCAACCCTCCTTTGAAGGTGTTTGCCAGACGCAGAATAACTAGCTTACTGGCCTAGGTGTTTGTAATGCCTTTAGCATCTTTGAAAGCAAGCCATTCCATAAGGGCAACATGATTGAAGCTGAAAATGTAATGCCAATAGAACTACGTGTTTTTAAACAGCAAATTTGAATGGCGACGGTTTGCATATAAAGTTTTTCTTGAACTGGCGAAAAATTTGTGAAAAGGATTGATAATTTATCGGCGACATTGCAGAAACCGTTAAAGAGGTTTTTGAAAAATTGGGAAGATATCTCGCCAACGCGTTTCCATTTTCTTTACGGAGGGCGATAAAAAGTGGCGTCGCTTTGCTAATTTCAAATCTTAATCCAGAAAAATTGGCCTAAAAATGAAACGCACCTGCAAAGTGTCATCTAAAGGCTGACATTTTAAAGCGTCTTTGCAAAAGGTTTCGAATGACTTTACAGAGAATCTTATGATTACATTTGGAAATCAATGCAAATCTTCCGGGATTTTCAGCGATTTTCAATGAAAGTTATCATCGATAGGAGTTGCTCATAACTCAATTTTTGTAACGTCAATAAACTCCATAATCTCTTTAGAATCAGAGGTATCAGCAAAGACAAGTAAAAGGAAGAAGGATCAGAAACTGAACGAGCCAAGTAGACAAATTGATTGTCTGCTAGAAAAATCGACGCTCTCAGCGCACTTTGCATAGCTTCGTGCAAACAGACATGAAAATGTTATTCTGAATGAAAACACAAGTTTAGACGTACGTTGAGGATCTGTTTCCAGCTGATGGTTGTTGAAAGAATTTTCAATGATATTTTTCGCCGTGTTAACATCAGTTATCATTTTCAGTTATTTATATCCCCCTCATGATCCTAACTATAAGTGCAATAGTTTTTAAATGCAATGCCCTAAACTGATTGATATGACTCAGTTGGAATCTCGTACTCAAGTCGAGGCAGCTTTTTTGCTGAGATGTTTATCCGTTGGAGCCCAAACGATAAGGCGGACATGTTTACAAACATGATAATTCGCGTTCTTAAATGACGAGGACTGCATTTCACTATAACTGAGCAATCGCGTTAGTCGTACGGCCAGCAAAACCGACCAACACGCTGAAACAAAACAAGTTGCTTTGATACGCTTTAATTGCTATCTGCGACCTGCACCCAATTCAATGTTTGGAGTGGTGGCAAGAAGAAAGAAGATTAATTTTTTCTGCTCCCTATTCTACAGCTGATAGCTGTATTTCCACACTGGCTTTAAATCTACACAGAGCTCCAAGGTTCAAGGAAATGTTCTTACGTCTGACGGAGGTTTTTCAGATTCAAATCATGTTACCAGATTATTCTTCGTGTTTGTTTGATGTTTATAAAACTGCGCATGACAATCTGCTCCTTCGCAGGGGCTTCTTTTGTTTACATATCATATGGTCGAGATCCAAACAGTATATTCGATGGGATTGCGCGAAGCTTATTGTTTGCTGGTGCTAGCTACCGAAGTAGGCGATCGGATATGATAGAATCGAAAAAAGGTGATTAATTACTTTGAAGGGCGTAGGTGAGGGAAGCTGGTAAAATTAACACATCTAATTGCTTCCGCGTCGCAAAGAAATCGCTCTTACTCAAAAACAAGGCAAGAAATCAAGGACAAGCCAGCAAATTAACGAGGTAATTAAGACTATTTGTCAGTAGCAACGGTGTTTTATGTGCTTTTTAATCTCTAGCTGCAGTTGTTTCTTGTTTCTTAGAGCTGATTAAATGACACTGCATTCGCGTATCATCTTTGCGACTTGCTAGCAGTTACTCATTTTAATTGTGCAGCGTTTGTCATCAGCCGGGCCTCTGTGTACAATCAGCAACGGCAGCTGACAGGAGCTGAAAGCAGATTTCACTTCGGTGAGTGCTCAATACTTTTCAATATTGTTACCTATGGCAGTAATTCATTGTACACATTAAACGATTCCCATTTCAACCCTTCTCAAATAGAGCAATCGCACGGTTTGAATTTGCTCTTCTTTGATTTTAACTTGCTGATTTGTATAATATCGATATTTTATCAGCGTCATTAACTGATTATTTTTCAACCAGTATTTGTATTCGCTCGAACTTTTTCTGAGTCTGTTAAAGTTGTCATTTCATTTATTTTCCTAATGGCTAAAAAATTTGATGTACGAAAGATAAAATACAGAACAAGATTGACTTCAATCAAAATATGTTAAAATTATCGGTGAATTTTTCTAGCAAACTTTGAGAAAATATTCTAGACGAGAAATCCTCTATGGCGCAGTGGATGGAGCAAAATAAAAATGAAATTTGTTAGGCGTATGGATGTTCTTTTGACTTTCCCCGTCAACTCATTTGCTTTCGAGCGTTTCGATATCATATCCGTCTCACCCTTGTTTCAATACAATATTATCTTTTTCATTTTTCTGTATACCTGCCCAGTTGTTCCTTCCACGCCAAAATGTGGTGTTCCCTGATACAGGGGCAAACAAAATTGCGATCTTCTGTTGGCTCTTTATTGTTTGTAAATGCTGCCCACTCTTTTTGGTAACCAAGATAATAAACAGTAACAAGGAGTACCCTTGCGCCCCAACCCTTGCGCCCCAACCCTTGCACCCAACCCTTGCGCCCCAACCCTTGCGCCCCAATCCTCGCCCCCCACCCCTGCGCCCCAACCCTTGCACCCTAACCCTTGCACCCACTTCTAAGCGCCTTCTTGCCCCGTGTGCTTGCAGGTGCATTGAACATCGCTTAGTGTCTATTTTGATGCCAGATCATTGCTAAGGCAAACACAACAACCAAACAGTTTAAACAGAAATACTCCGCAATGTGTGAAGAAAGTGAACTATTTTTCATTTGTTGATTATTCAATCAATTCGTTTCCCGAAAGCACTCTCAAAATATCTGTACAGGCAATAACATGATATGGATTCCTCGGCTTCGTAAACAAGTTAGATTGCTTCAACCTGTGTGTTTCATGCGTAATCTACCCATCCGCCTCGCATCGATCAATCGCCCCTTTACTTCCATGATTAACTTTCAGAAGCCTCGTGGAAGTAGCCTGCTCTTTTGTTCATGTTGTTGTTGTTGCTTTTTGTGACCTTACACATGTTTAGTATCCCGGAGCTTGACCCACACAGTTAAGGTGGCTCACACCTGTCTCACGTGCTGTCAATGTTACTGTTGATCTCAAAAGCATTAGGACAGAGTGGGGATGAAAGAACTCCCGATATTTCGTTCGTTTCTGGCGTGCTTCATTCGAAGCAGCCACTGAAAGGAACGCACCCATCTACACCTCCATCAAATACCACAATATGTCGTATAAGTATATAGTCATTTTAAAACCTAAAATTCCGTCTACCCATACTTAAACAATGTATTTGACAGCTTCTTTTTCAGGTTGAAAATTCAAGATGTTGTCGCTTCTTCTGTTCGCTTTGTTTGTGGCCTCGCATTGCGCGAATGCTGTTCTTCCAAACAAGACCCACACGATTCACTTCGGTGCCTTCGTGCCGTATTTGACGTATTTGATTGATTATCACCTTCCGCTCGGGATAGACAAGTTTGGGTACAAAGCTGCAATCGATATGGCGGTGGAAATCATCAACAACAGATCTGATATTTTACCAGATTATAAAATCCAAGTCCATTTTGGAGAGACCTACGTGAGTTTTGTTCCTATTCTTTCTTGGAACCTAAATTCGACAACAATTCATGTAAAGTAATATTAGACAATACCACACTTTGGGAGAGTGCTTGTTTTGCATGTACGTTACTTGTAAATGGTCTCGATTTTAATGAATGTTTCTCGCACACACCGTAAACTACACAGTCATCTTTCGGATATTGTTTTTTCTCATTCTGACAGTCTAACCGGGCCTTCTCTGCAAAATTTCAAATCTCATAACACGTGACACGGTGGGTTCTCCCAAACTAGTGTTACCCTCGCCTTTCCCTTGCTCTTGAGTACAAATTTTGGAAGTTCCAGCAACACGGTGAATGAAATAGGACCTAGAAACCCGGGCTTGTAGAACCTCACTTTGTACTGCTGAGATACCTGTTGATTCGAGCCTCATTCCAGTGTTGGTTGCAATGACATGATTGGCTGCTTTACCCGCAGGGCCGTGCACCAGGGGCCTTGAAGCAGTTCATCGATTTCGTGACAAATGAACCGACGAAGATTGGCCTCATAGGCCCTGCGTATTCGCATGCCGCCACCCCAGTGGCAGATATTGGAATGGTTTATGCCATACCACAGGTAATAAATTATTTTGTACAGCAATGTATATAGAAAGATTTCCCATCCACCTGCCATTGAGTCAAGCATTATAATAATATTCCTAAAGAAATATCGAAAGCAAATATTTCCTTTTTATCATCGTCACAAGTCAATATTTTTGCTTTGAACAATAAGAATTTCAAAACCCAATAAGCAGTCGAAACTTGTAATCAGAATTCCAGGCTTCTATGTCGAGGGTCGTTGATACGAAAAACATATTTGTGTCTTATTTATTGAAGAGACTAGAAGTATACGGAACTGGCTCAACCTTTTCAAGTTCTTTCAAATGCGAGGCCCCTAGCCGCAACACCCCTCATTTTTTAGCCTGACGTCATCAAACTTTGTACTGGTACATACAGTAACACTGTAGCGCCTTTAAACGTATTCATTTACTCGTTTCTTTGTAGATAACGTACGCCTCACTGTTGCCTCAATTGATCGATCGCAGGATGTACCCATACTTCTTCCGCACCACTCCATCCATGTTTTCGTTCAATGAGGCCAAGCTCGCGTGGCTGAAGCACTTCAAGTGGGCCAGAGTAGGACTTCTCTATGACTACAGCCAAACACTCAACTTCCAGGTAGCTGCCTTCATTCCCTTTTGCCATCTATGGTCGCGGGAGATGCTTGAGATGAGATTTTGGTATAGACAAGAGTTTAGTTAAGGTTTTTCGTCACTGTTCACCCACATATGTCCATGTGTTTGTTTCAAATGGGTTTGGTAATCGGTGTTCATTTGGTAGATATTTGATGCAAAATGATCATGTCTTCCTAGGATTTTCCTATTATGAGAATCATAAGTTCCACGGAGATCAAAATAATGGGCATTATTAGACCAAGGAAAGAATAAAATTTCTATAGTCCATAAATCTCATTTTCTACGCTGCCTCTCAACTTGATAATGTTTTGTGCTCGTCCTTCTCTCAAATAAGAAATGTTTGATTTACTTTTAGGTTTTGATGTTTATTAGTTCGAATTTACACAACCGTATTGTTATTGTCATGACAAGTCAATTTACCTGGGTCTATCTTTAGTCTTAACTCATTCCCACGTTTTACAGTGTATTTTAGTATTTCTGTTATTATTCAACTCTTATTACTTCAGAAACTTCCAAGTTGCTCCAGTTGCTAGAATTGGCAAAATGTTTCCCTAGAAAAAGTTATTTCTTCGATGGTTTAGTTTTTATACAAAAGTGACCTTTGATGTTTTAGGCCATGGACAAGCTGCAAGAGCTTCTTAAGAAAAACGGAATCGAGGTTGTGGCAATCGAAGGCTTCTCTAGCGACTTCGGAGCGATCGCTGCCACTGAAGTTAAGAAGCTCAAGGTCGGTTCTCTGATGACGTCATTTTCCTTCTTTCTCTGATGACGTCATTTTCCTTTTTCTGATGACGTCATTTTCCTTCTTTCTCTGATAACGTCAATTTCCTTCCTTCTCTGATAACGTCATTTTCCTTCTTTCTTGTTTTCATTTCGGATGCTCAGACGAGTGTGTGTGCCATTCCAAAGGAATTTCATAAGAGAGGTTCTCGGTCGTTTCGATAGGTTTATTAACAAAAGGTGTTTGTCGATGATGCTCTGCATTGTTGGCCTATTTGCTTGCCGTGAGTGCTTCGATTAAGTGCGCTCGAGGGTTCACTTTAAGCTGTTGATCGAAATCGTGCATCTAAGGCAAAATTTTGCTTTGCAATACAAGAGTCTGACACAGTTTTCGAAAAGGGCTTGCAACCTTCAGCATGTGAATTTATCAGCATTCAATATTTGTTCTGCAAAATACACAAATAACATACTTTACCTCGTCCGCCGCTCCACTTTTCTTCTTTTTCAATGCCTGATCAAGTTCGACTATTTTGTTAAAACAATGCCAGCATTTTGAGTATTTCAAAGTGACAATTTTCGATAGGAGTAATGAGCAAGGGGGTAGAGGCCTGGTTTAGGAAAACGAAACAATGCCCTCGTAAGATGCCATGTCATTCCAAGGGGTTATATGGCTATTTACCCACACAAGTCTGACCCCACCTGATTCGCCCCCGGACTAATCTTAACTCCAAAAAATCACATCAATGGTAACAATTTTCTACTTACTTTGTTTTTCACCATTTCTTCAAGGACCTGGATGCGAGGATTATTTTCACGGAGCTGTCACCTGTAGGTGCCCACTCTGTGTTTTGTGAAGTGAGTGATTTGTCATTTGTTTTCGAACCCGTTTAGAATAGTTTACGTTCCCTGAGTTTTCGCCTAATATTGTGGAAACCCAGAGGTGAACAGCATTGGTTTGTCCTTTGACAGTGGCAGTTTTATTGCTCGTGGTCAAATGGGAGTTTATAAAGCGATTTCTGCTTTTGTTGCTAATAACAGATAAAAATGGCTACTGTTTGCTTCAGGCTTACAGACAGAACATGTACGGCGAGAAGTACGTCTGGTTTGCGAGTGGAGCCCTGCCTCTCGGCTGGTACGATGATCATTTTACGAGGTCGTACAACTACTGCAAGCCGGCCGAGCTGAAGGCCGCCATCGAAGGCTACTTCTACGTCACACGTATGGACCTGCGCAACGATGGCAAAATAACCCAGAGCGGCATGGTAAGCATGTCTTCAAATGACGCTTTAAGTTAACTGTTGAGTTGTTTCTAGTGAACGAAGATCCAGAATGGCAGTGACTGTACGTTTTTACTCCCATTTTTATTGTGGACTTTGGATCGAATCTTGCGTGCAATTCGAAGCATCATCCCAGTACCATCCTGTCATACTCACTGCAAGTGTATACAGCTCTGTCCGCATGGCATCGATGTCCGCATGGGATCGAACAATTAATAACAGACTGCCAGCAATCATTTTTATTAAATTCTTCGTTCTACACTTGTGGCCAGATGCCTACGCTTGATTGCCTTACTTTAAGGCACATTCGAAGCGCCATCGAATCACACACCTCATATAGTAGCAATAGTTTGGTTTGAAGCCCCCGTAACTCTGTTCTAAGCCAGACTCGTGACCCCCGTCTTTTTTCCTAGACTGCTCCCGAGTTCTTTTCCGCCCTGAAAAAGCGCGTGCCACACGCGCCCACCTTCGCCTCGTTTGCATTCGACGCCGTGTGGGTTCTCGCCAATGCTCTACATGGCGTCAGCAAGACGTTCAACCTGACAAATTTCAAGTACAGTGACCCAAGGTTCACCTACTTCAACTACGCCAACAAGATACTCAACTTACAGTTCGAGTCAATATCGGTGAGTCACCCTGCTCTCTCTCCATCCTTTAAAAACACGAACGAATTACCGTAAATCCTCGAATTTATATTTTGTTAGTAATTTAATCAAATGTTACCTTATACTTAGATTATTTTTTATATTATGAAAAGAAAGAAATTTCAAAAATTATCTTTTTATGTGGCATGATTAAGGTAATTTTATAAGCCCCCCGCCACTTGAATAAGCCCCCATCCAAAAATATCAAAAATAAAAAAGCCCCCAGGGGGCTAATTCGAGGATTTACGGTATGTCCCCATGATGTCCGTCTACAAGAGTCTTGTCCTGGGCAATTTCTCCGGCAATGCAAAGCAATTTTCAAAACACTGCCTGTCGTCTGTAGACTCGATGTTTAAGAAGGGTTTTGGAACAGGATGTCCAGTAGACAGGAAGCTGGCTCATACCGAAAACTTGTAGGATTGAAAGCTTCAAAGCGAGGCCCATAACACCTATATGTCTGACTCCAGGTCTGAAGTATTATTTACAAGACAAGCAGATATCTATCAACAAATCTCACTTATGTTTTCCTATGGCAGTTTTCAAATCTACAGTTTTTTATTTCATTCACTGCACTTTCAAATCATTTGCGATATTCTAATACTGCAAGTTTAAATAATTTCCACCAAGTTTCCATGAAATTTCACTATCTTTCATGTTAGATAATACAACAGATTAAAAATCTTGATTTCCGAAGTATTTCTATAAGGATAAGCCCTGTTCTCCGAAGTCGCTAAGCTGGAGCCAATGATATAATGCTTTACACAACACTATAAAAATGTTTGAATCTTTTTGCCTGTGCTTCTCGAGAACATCTTTCTTCACGGAAGTCTGTCTGTTTTTCTCCTTTCACTGAAACATTCAATCGTTTCAATACGTTAACTGCAGGGACCTCTACGATTCGCCAAAACCAGTGAAAGGCTAGGGTACGTCACAGTGGGTCAGTTTTCAAACGGTGAGTGTGGTTTGATGTTATCTAAGTTCGGTCGAAACTTAACCGCCTTGACTAGGCCTTTCACTCCATCATCATGCTAATGCACTTCGCGCTCTTCAAAGAATATTCGCATGTACCCTATGTTATTTGGCCTTTGACCTTTGTAGTTGACAGTGACATCTCTGTTACAAATTTTTATGGTAATTGTCACCTTTGACCTTTGTGACCTTTGGCGAGAGGACTATTATTACTCAAATAATTCAGTCGCTACAAGGCTAACTGATGGTAGAATGGAATACAAAGCTCAAATACTACTGTTGGACGCATTGAAACAACAGGCAGCTCAGCGTACAGACAAATTGTTAAATGGAATACTGCAATGTGAATCGCATATATTGCAACTTCAGACTAAATGCCCGTCTATATAGTTTTGCTTATAGAACAGTTGATCAACGGCTGTTAATAAATGCCAGTGGGGCTACTGTTTGCAAAACCTGATAGTCCATTCGCTATGAGATCATCCAGAGTGGTTTGGTGCTATTAGCGGTAAAGCATTGTTTGATACCCCCATTGCGTATATTATTAATTATTTACCTTCAATACACGTAGAAAATATTATGCGTGATTTTTCTAGAGATAATAATGTGCAAATTCTTTTGGCAAGCAGGGAAGTTCACTTAAATGGTTCTCTTGTTGAAATGACGTTACTTAAATCAAAGCTCTCTTTAAGCAGCGAGCGAGCCTCTTTTTAGCACCAGCATTTTCGCCATCCTACGCTGTGACGTCATCAAAATAATGTAGTCGATGTCACGTACATAGCTAGCCGTGCATTATTTCTAAGGCCACAACGACGATGGCGCACGAGAAGATGATGAGTGCAAGGAACAGCCAGAAGAAAGCTTTGTCCAGATAGGCGGCGATCGCCTCCAGTCTTCGTTGTTCTTCTCCGCTAGTTCCGCCTCGTCGAGAAAGGGCTGCCTTGGCGAGCAGTGCATCCCCCGTTGACCTGGTCGACCTTTTTCATTGGGAATTGCTCCACGTCACAGAGGTCTCTACCCCCGTACACCAGCCTCTCGTCTGCCTCTTGCCCAGGCTTTTGCGTAGTCGACCGTCGACGTTCAGTAACGCTTTTTACACTCGATTTGCGCATGCGTATGACCAGCGAACTCTCGTACCTAGCCGGCAGTTTCTGGCCGCGCGCCAGACGCAACAAGAACCTGGGCGGCCTCGTTTCCTTGCGCGAGAGGTTCACGGTGATGGTCGAAGCGACGTAGGAGATTATCATGATGTAAAACAGCGTCACGTAGAGCACCCCGATCAGGGGGGCCTTGTGGGCCGTCTTGGGCAGGTCCTCGGAGATCACCATCAAGTAGACGCCCATTGTGAGAAGGATAGTGACGCCAAAGCCGATTCGTTCGCCGCTGTCAGGGGGGATGAGGTAGCTCAGCAGAGACAGAAGCACCACCGCGCAGACTGGGAACATCATGTACAGAAGGAAGAACATGGGCTTGCGTTTTATTTTCATCTCGTAAATTATTTGCTGCACCGGCTCGTGGCAGCAGTCGTAATGCGCCTCCTCGTACGTCGCCGATATCCCCTGGTATTCCCACTCGCCGTTGGTCACGTGATGATGGCCTGCAAAGATTCACATTCCGTATTCAACCTATCTGAATATGAATCTAGGTTACAGTTTCATTAGAACCCTAGGAATATTCGAATATACATTGACCTCTAAGTATGGTTATTCCTCTATAGCATTTTTCATTGCGCAGAATGTTAAGCAAACATATCTTCACTCCAACCAAATTCAACAACAAAATAGTTAATTTGCAACTGAAGGTGCTCCAGGGATTCGAACGGCAATATGATAATGTTTTCCAAAGTTGTTTACCTAGGTAGTTTATTACATTACTGCTAGATTTATTTGGTTTTCCGAATGTAGGGGAATTCTATGGAAGTACAAACCTTTACTTTCGTCAGTGTGTTCTGGTAGCTTGTGAAATAGCAATCGAAGCCTCGATCTCGTGTAAGATAAGGACGCAAAGATGAGTTTGCACACCTACGAAAATAAGGCCTTGAATTTGTAGTTGGATTTATGGCATAACAAGATTCTCTAGGCTGTCAAAGTTTGAAGCGAAATACAAGTAACTTGAAATCAAATTCTAACCCAAATTGCCTACTTCAATTTAAGGCAAGACCTGAATTGACCCTTATTAATAATCGCGTGGCCCTTTATTAACCTTTGCGAATGCGGAGGAGCTGTTTAGGAAAAGACCTGCGCCCACCTGGGTGTCAACTGGGAACCAAGTGATGTCGACTTCGCAGGAGCTTTTCCAGACCACTGGAACGTACCACACGACTGTGCCATTGGGGAAAACATTGACTGGCGCTTTGTATGTGTCTTCTGGTGACTTGTTATCGTCCTCGGCTCTGAAAAAAAGCACTCGGTCCGTTATTCTTCAATTCCAAAGCACTCTTTAGGGGACTGGGTGCAAGCCTCTTGAGGCTTCTTGGCTTGGAAAGAGTCAGCAAAGACCCGAACCTTTTTTTTCGGTCGATATTTTTGAATTGTGAAATTTTTGTTTCTTTCATTCTCTAATCAAGTTGCTCAACAATGTGCACTTTGCTACTAGCGTCTTCCTGTGAACAGCTCCCTGTGAACAGCTTCCTGTGAATAGTCTTCAAAGAGCACATTTGAAACTGCCTAAGTGCTAAAAGGCACTCAGACTCAAATGAATGTCCTCCTACTTCCACTTACGTA
This sequence comes from Nemopilema nomurai, assembly GCA_003864495.1. Classification (NCBI taxonomy): domain Eukaryota; kingdom Metazoa; phylum Cnidaria; class Scyphozoa; order Rhizostomeae; family Rhizostomatidae; genus Nemopilema; species Nemopilema nomurai. The sequence goes on from ML133483.1 coordinate 336,895, forward strand.
TTGTAAAGCATAATGTCCGGGGTCCAGATGCTCGATGCCTTCAAAGTAATGATGTCCGTTCCGTTGAATTTGGTTTCGTTCCAACGCAAGTGCGGATCCTTCCAAACCTGTTAGTAAACAATCAATACTTCAACGGCCCGTCCCGCCTGCTACCACTTCTATCATACATTTTTACCAGCCTTAATTTTATCAACGTCGTCTGCTAGTCGTTCTCTCCAATGAATCTCTACAGCTTCCTTCCACTTAGGCCCTACCATCACACACCCTTTGTTTGTTTGATGTAATCTCGCTCATTAGCTTTACTTTATAGATATGCAAGGGCAGTTAACATGTGTTTATCCTGTCTGTTGCTGATTAGAACAATCATACTTATTGTTACTCGTTGCTGACCTTCTTCTATATGGGTCAAAGGTCAAAACGAAAGGTCAAGGTACTCACCATCATCACAAACGTGTGCAATATTAGCAGCTGATTGACAGTCACCTATGGCAAAAAGCGAAACATGATGACTAAATGAACTACGCACAGGCAACTGCACCCATTGCCCTTACGGACCCCAAATAGCCTTCTCCTGTGCTTGTTTTTCGAAGAAGCCTAATAGGGGCCTAAGCTATCAGTATACGTGACAGCGGAACGGAGGTGATAAAAGTGAATGAAGGTGGTACGCTGAGCTGGAATAGATTAGAGAATCCATGTTTAGACAGTTAGTGGATCCACTCAGGAGAATGCTTGGAGGAAGAGGGGGGGGGGGTACATATATAGTTGTAGAAGGGATGATTCTGTTACACGTGATATACGATACACATGAAATAGAAGACTCGGCTTTTTGTTTATGCGGTAAAATGCACAGCAAAGAACCAAACTTATAAAGTCAGGCATCAAATCCTGCGCAGTGGAGAAGTGGGTGCTTTTCTACCGTATACGAGACAAGCATTGCCTCAATTTGATACTGTTTTCATGCGGAGATCGGTAGATGTGAATCTGCTACCAATACGTACCAGTTTCTCCAGCTTATTTACTTTGACGTCATAATAGACGACTACAGGCTCCTTGTTCGAGTGGACTGGCCGGCCCATGTTTTTGTAGTTTTTTGTCAGCTTTTCTGCAAGCATGATTTCATAATCCGGGTTTCCAGTCGACTGTGCATCATCGGCAACTTATGGAAAAAAGAGAGATGGTGCATTGCTAATTACCACCCGAGAAACGTTGATATAGCAAGATCAGCTGGATCTAAGCGTAGAATAACCCAGAAGGTGCTTACATGCCAAAGTGAGCCTTTTGATTTATTGATTTTCATATCTCACTTTTAACAAGAGAGATTAAGTAGCCACGAGTTCTCCACTCCTTTCCAAGCCAGATCTAATCAAGAGCTGCATTTAAAGAATAGCTATTACTTTACTTCAGAGTACATTTATGCTGAAATATTGACCACGCCCCACTCATTGCAAGGGCAAGTACGATTGATGCCCCCCTAGACCCTAACGCCCCTCTTTAGTAATCCTTGATTGGCTTTCTACAATTTGGCTTATCATTGACGCCATGAAATCTTCGCTTGCAGGATACGTTGGAAATTTTCAATCAATACCTGTAGTCATTGCGTAGAATCCGATTGAAATGAGTATCAGATTCCAGCTGCAAATCATCTTGTTCATTGCTTTCTTTTGTATTACTCTCTGACTGCAGGCAGAAAACACAATGATTTTAAATTAGATTTGATGATGCAATTATTCATGGAATTATTGTGCACTAAAAGACAAACCCACCTTTCTCCAAAGTCAGCGTGACTCTGAAGGCTCAATTATCAAAGTTATAGTCTGCGTTCTTGAATGACTGTTGACATCCGAGAAAACTTGAAAGACAATGCTAAGCATTCTACTAGGAATATTGCTTACACCAAGACACGTGTAATTGGGCATTTGGCTCATCTCAACGAAGTTGCATTTGAATGCTGCGAACTTGATTAACGATACTAACCTTGCAAGTTGATAAATATAAATGTTTTTCTTATTGCAGCTGCCATTTAAGCAGAATAATTTCTTTTCTCGAGGAGAAACCTCTGTTACCAAAATATTATTCGTCTGAGATTGACCCTGTTTGCTTGCAATAAGGGCATCTATTTTTTCAATAAATGATTTTTTAATGAATAAGTAAATTTACTTTATTAAACACTTAGCCTTAAAGAATGCAAGAATGGTTCAGTTATGAGTGATTATCTCCAAATTACCTCAGACCATCAACACGCATTCATTTCTTCAAATTATTCGAAAAATTAGGTGGATACCTGCCCCGCGGATCGCCACATCAGCTTGATTTTGCGAATTTTTTCAATTCTCCTTCTTTTGGCAATAAGAGATCTCAGATTCTCATGCCCTGGGGCAAAAAACTGCTCCTCGGATTATCATCTTTGTACGCCTGTTTACTAAACGAAGTTCTACTGCAAACCCTTACCTCTGTGTCTGACTCACAACAGCAAATGTTACGCAAAAAACCCCATTCACATATCTTGCAGTCTTAATTATGTATATTATGGTTTTGTTTTTGACAAGAAAAGCTTAAACACGTATAACATCGTTTTTCAAAACTATCACGAGCTAGTGACAAGCAGGTTTTTCCAAAAGTGTTTACATCTAACAGTCAAACCAATGATGTCGGTGAAGTTTCCTTTAGTTGAAGAGAGTCTGAAGCTACAAATGTTTAAACAGAATTGCAAACCTGTTATCAAAATTACGCAGATCTTCTGGCTTCCTTGCTACGTGCCTCCCATCACCTGCAGTGCCGCTCACTAATCCTCTCCGTTTTATTTTTTTAAATCCACCAGTTTTTATTCTGCTCAATCTAACAAAAGCTCCTCATGCAATACAACATTTTGAATAGATGCTCCTCCACATTGTTACTGCGTGAAGAGCAGGGTCTTTCAGCGATAAATCAGGATCATCTTGTCTAAGTATGGTTAAATGAGTTTAATCACTTTGGTTAAATACGTTCATCCGAGTCAATCCATGATTAGATGTGTTCGCATGTTTATTTTCCTGTGTTTTGCTTCTAGGAAGCTTCCGTGAAATTGCTCTGCACTCATCCACAACTGGAAACATCACTTTTCATCCCGGCAAGCTTGAATCTCTCTTCAATGGTACCAATCCGAAGCCATTTTATTTCTTTCTACTGATTATTTCTATCGACGAAGATATGTTTTAGAAACCTTTTGCAATAACATCAGATTGCTATAATTTTTCACCTAATTTGTGTGCAAAATTTCCTTGAGACGAACTGATTTGTTATTCATTCCGTCAATTTTTCTTCCACGACTGCAGGAAAGCCCCCGCCCCTGGACCACACGGTGAAGACATTTGTTGCCAAAACCTTGTCCACCCCGGTTATTGCTGTCATGTGGAGCTTTGCTGGGTTTGGTCTCCTCGTCTCCTGCTTCTTCCTCTACTTCAATATCAGATACAGAGAAAACAGGTTCCTTTCTTCTTTGTCTCGTAGTCTATTCTTCAATAAATGCTTCATTTAGTGATTCTCAAATTTACCAG
>ML133483.1:347617-358656 GCA_003864495.1 Nemopilema nomurai
ATGACCAAATAATGACAACGGCCAAATAATGACAACGGCCAAATAATGACAACGGCCAAATAATGACAACGGCCAAATAATGACAACGGCCAAATAATGACAAAAAGACGGCCAAATAATGACAACGGCAAATAATGACACACAACGGCCAATAATAAAGACACCAAGCCGTGCCTGTGGCGGATAACTTTTCCTTTAAACTTCAGCTTTTATTTGTATACATGAAATAACACCTTCCGCCTTTTCCTGCCTTTTTATCTAGCCTTGAACAAGATTAACGTCCTAAAACGAGGTTGTGGCATCACTTCACCAACGGCATTTACCCCCGAATTTCCGCCTACAAATTGTGAACTTCGTTGTGAAAAATGAAATGCTAGACCCAATGGTAAAAAACTAGCTGTTTTTTATACATTCTTATAACATACAAACTAAATCTTTAGAAACCAATACTTTCAATCTAAGGTGAATGAAAGGATTGGACGGCACACAAGGGGGAAAAACCACCTGGAAACGATGCGGAAAGTGCACGACTGGTGCAAGAAGTTTGACGTGCTGTTTAGATCAACTCCGTCATCAATTCCTACAATGTGGATGAGGACATGAGCCAGTACATCTTAGAATTGGAGCCTGTGCGGTGGAAAATATTTCAATGCCTGAAGATAGAAGGAGAGAACTACGGCGATGGCACCCTGCGCAATGTTGAGGAATTTCTTAAACGGAGGAGCAGTTCCAGGACTTCATTGAGAGACACTCGCATGTGCCCCAACTTGTGCCAGAGTCCAACGACCTGATGACGCAGTCGTACTTCATTGTCGATGAATACTTCCGATTCATTGACAACGGAACTGGCAAGGCCTCGCATTCGATCCTCGAGGTTGGATTGGAGGCGGCCATTAAAGAGAGTGGCTTTGACGAGAAGAAGTTTCTAGAACGCGGTGGCGGTATGATTGGAGCAGAAAGCCGGCTTGCAATGACAAGAACTTGGACTGGTGAGGTGGTTTTCGCGCACCTGAATCTGCCTCGTATGGCTTTTGACTATTGCTTGCAATTATTTTGTGTTATTCGTTCTAATTTCATTATAATTCATTTTACGACATCCACTATAATAAGCATACTTTTAGCTGGAAATTATGTCGAGATATAAAAACGACCACTCCGTCATTTAGAGCAACTAGTAATGATAGAATTCAACTTATATTTAATTCTTTTTGTTTCTTTATGATTGGTGCAGGCAAAATGTCAACAAATCATGTATTGGGAGACGTTACTAATTTGATTTCTGCTACAACGCAGAATTAGCGGAATTTTGTTCATGATGTTTTGAAAGTTCAACATTACCCCTTTCCTGTTTTAAACTTTAGAAAAATAGGTATAAAGCCAAGCTAGTTAGTGCAAGGACTTTGAATAATCCTATTCCATTTAAGGCAGGCCAAAACCGGCCTACCGTTTTCTACCTAAAAACTGGTGGAAACGAGTCTAACAGCAAAATCAATCAGTGCAATGCCTTTGTATGATTATATCTATGTCACTTAAGCGAAAACAGGCCAAAAAATTTTCAACCAAGAACGGTCATTTTGCCTTGGTGCTTTGGGCCAAAACCGGCCTACCGCTTTCTTGCTAAAAACTGATGAAAAACGAGTCTAACAGCAAAATCAATCAGTGCAATGCCTTGGTAATCCTATTCTATGTCCCTTCAGTGAAAACAGGCCAAAAGATTTCTCATCAAGAATGGTCATTTTGCAACGTCCATGCAAGGTGCAGACGCCAAAATAGTTTTTGCATGGGCTGCATGCAGAGCGACGTCTTTTATGAAAATTAGGTGACCAAGAAGCAATAAGACACCTTGAGTGGGCCCACACAGATTTGGTTGCCACGTAGATTTTAGTATCACACTGGTAGGTGTAAAACGCAGGTCATGCAAGTTAATAAAACACAGGTTGATCGTGCGAATCAACAAAATGGCCATGGGCCTGGGGGCCAGAACCACAGAGGGTACCAGAGTTTTACAGTGGCATTGGAGGGATGCACTACGCGATAAAAGGTTTGATTCTACTCTTCTACTTCTTCTGCACCCCTTGTTACCCCTTGTTACCTTCGTTTGATGATGTAAAAGATCGAGTGTTTTGGCGACGGTGTTTGACCACGTGGGAACTTGGGGAAGGGGCGTTCATATTTCACCTCAGTATTTATACAATCAATTCAAAGTTTTTATTAATTATGAATACATCAAAGTCTAATGTAGCGATTTTGTATCTTTTAAGCGCTTTTGTGTAATTTTAGTTGTTTGTCTGATAAGGAACCTTACAATTGATGTCAAAATATGAACTACTTGGATGCATACCAATGTTGGTGTTAATACCCTGAGAGGTTTCAGAATTATTCTACATTTACTATCAAAGGTTGTTTATATTAAGTAACCTAAAGGTGCCAATAGTCCCCCAGTTATTTTGCTGTAACCAGTTTTTTGAACCACTAATCCCCCTCCTCCTTGCGGTTATTTTAATGAAAGTTATTCAAAGTAAAACCACAATGAAAAATTTTAGAATTGATGTGCTTTTTCTAGATGGGTTATTGAGTTGGTGAAAATTGTTTTATTATGCTTCAGTTCAGTTCTTTCTTTCTTTCTTTCTTTCTTTCTTTCTTCTAGCTATGCAAAGTATCCTCAGATTATGCAAACGTCGGAGAATAACAAAAAGGTGATAAGAAGAGGGCATGATTAGTTCTAATTGACCGACCAATCAGCGTTACTTAACACCTAACTTTAGAAAAGACTCCAAATGTAGACGGACTCCAAAACACCTAGGTAAAAAAGATTACCTAGCTTGCCCAACTATACAAAAATTGGCATTACTGTACGTTTTGGCGCAATCTTGAGGAATGTTGGACGAAAAAGTACTTTTAGTATGCAAAAACTAGTTCCGCTTTTTCTAGCCATTGTGAAGTTTTGTACTGTCAAGCACTTGTTCACAAAAACGATCCAACGAAAAGTTTCATTTTTAAGAGGAATTGCGTTCACATAGAGCATAACTGCAGGTCTCATAGGAAGGGGTATATCAGGAAAATTAGTTTTTGTGAGATTTTCGTAGAAGGCTTAACTATATGCTTATCGATTGTACACTAGGGACCTGGGGCAGCTTTGTGTTAAGATGCATGGAGATGTCATAAGTGTGACATGTTCGTGAAATTGGGAGAATCCAAGAAACTTAGTTCCATTGAATGAACGACTTTAGAGTTATGTCTTGAACCGGATCAAGTTCGTCTTTCGTTGCTGATCAGTCTACAAGCGATGTATAGAAGATGAGTTCTGTCTACAAGAGTCGAATGGGGGTTATGATGGGAAATGTTTCCGGCACCAGAAGATGCTTGTAGGAACGACTAAGATTATTGACCTAATCACGCTGGACTGTAAGCAATTGGAAATGAGAAGATGCAAGCATTGGTGATTATCATTTCTGCATCCCTTATTAATTCTCTATCTATCTTGATTTAGGGAAAGTTTCATTTAACGCGCAGTGGCAAAAAACGAATGCCTGTTTGGAGTTTTCCTGCTGTTGGTCCTGAAGCTGTAAAAGTTTCCTATCTCCTCTGGCTCACGTAGCGCCAACTCATCGGCCTAATCGTTCTGATAATTCAACACCCCTACTCTGTAATCAGCACCCCTAACCACTGGGCCATCTTCACAACCCTCTCTCAGCATTCATACTTTCTCGCTTTAGCTGTCAGTGGAGATCATATTAGCCATTCAGTCCATTCTGATAACTGCATTCTTGACCCTGACGGACCTGGCACATGCCCAAAAGTGTCACCAGCATACACTTGGCGAGACTTCAGGTATGTATCGTAGAGGTATTTTTAATTGAAACAGCGTCTTTTATGAAACGGAACGCAATTTTAAAAATATTACAGATTTTCGTAAAAAATTTCATTCTAGGATTGTTGTTGTTAACGTGGGGGAAGGGGATGAGCAATGTTTCATCACGGCAACTGATGAATACCTGTTGGGGCATGTACACTCCTGTTACCTTGGCTAGGGGCTTAGTAATATGTGAGGCACCTAAGCATGTCGCAAAGAATGGCCTATTCTTAAGGCAGACTTGCAGAGATCCGCGACATGGCCTATTTCTTCTCCTTCTTCTAATCACATTTTACCCTTCGCGTGCCCACATGTTCACGACCGCAATGCAGACGAACTAGGCGTGACATGCCTTGATTAATGGTATCCTCACGTTTTGTTTGTTTTTCTCTTAATAGTGGAGTCCTTTATCTGAACGGTGGATTTGAAGAGGAGAATTCATCTTTGCTCATCCAAATGGGACACAACAGGTTGGTTTCCATTTTTCCGCAACGTGTCCTGTAAATCAAGTTTTCATTATTGTGTCAATCTAGTATATATGATTGTGTTTATCTAGTATACATGATTGTGTCAATTTTGTCATTTGCGCAGGCAACAGTCAAGCCGAAGTGTGGTCGCATGGTCGCTTTAAAGGGAGGCATAGACAACATTCATGGTGTTCTTGGAATCAAATCCGGAATAGATGTGCTCTGCCACTCTGGTTTACACTGGACGGGGACAAAGTCGAAGATAAGAGAGGGAAGTACCAGGAAATTCTAAGAAATCTTTGAAAGGGTGGAAGCAAAGTCGACGCCCCTTGGAGACCTGTCCTCAGGCAGTTTAAACTCTTTCGAGGATGGATCTGGGGTCCCATTCAGAACAGAGCTTTAGGGTGGGTAGTAGGGTAGAGATATTGAAGTTATAGTCGTAGTTTCGTACGTCGCTAATTTGCAGACAAATTGGCCAAATGACAAACCACTGGATGAGCTGGGGTGAACTGCCTTGAGTTGTAAGTCCTAGCTTCAATGCAATCTACCAGATAAATCGTCCACTTTTGATCTAAGCAGAGTTTGGATTCATCAAAGCCATTCAAAAATATTTCAAATGTGTCCTGGGCTGTAGGCTTGAGTTGTATATCATCGCTTCAATGCCATCCAACAGATAAATCATCCACTTTTAACCTAAGCAGAGTTTTGATTCATCAGAGCCATTCAAAATTATTTCAGGTGTGTCCTGGGCTGTAAGCTTAAAGCCTACAAAAGATAAAATCGCATTTTCATAATTTTATCTGATGATAAATCATTTTCTCGATTTAAAGATCCCACTATATGGTCCTTAAAGTCCCCCAGAGCTGTGACACAGTGACCCTTAAAACTTTTGCCTTTAATACGCGAACTAAAACTCAAATATTCAGTGATCTATTTTGCTAGTTGAGGATGAATCAGAATATGTATTTAACAAAGGATAATCCTTTTGTTACATTGATATATGTTGATTAAAAACCATTTGAGTTATCTAAACAATTTGATATTCTTGTATGACTTTTTTATTTAGTATTTTTATGAGATCGATTCTTTTACATTTTTAAAGAAGATGATTTTGTAGAATGCAGTTGTTTTTCTTGTTGTGCTGCTTTCCCAATATGTTTCGCTACTGTTAAAAAATCTGAGACAATTCCTTTAGTGTACAGGTTTCAGTATTCATTTCGTTTGAACCTCCAGACATTTTTAGGCCCGTTCCAGCCCAGAACCGCAGTTTTTTTATTGCTAGCGGAAGACGGCAGAAATTGCGACCTTTTCCTAAAATCAAAAAAGGTCGCCAAAGCTTTTAGCTTTGCTTTAATATACATTTTTTCAGAGGTTTTTGTGAAGTCAAGGCATGCGCAATGACCTACCATAAAGTTCGTTTTACACGAAGCACTTCTCCTCAAGTTCAAAACAGCGCGGTCACCAAGATGGCGCACGTGTTACTTCATCGAAAGGGGAGCTCGTTTTATAAAGGAATTTGCTACTGATGGGTAAGTCTTTGTTTTAACTATATCAGGGTTTATGTATTTATGGTTAGGCCACGTAAGAATCCTTTTTTGTTCATGGATAGCAAGATGGAAACATGCCGACCATCTTGTAATAAAAATCTTGTTGATAAATATCGTGTTTAACTGCAAAAAGCCCTTGGTTATATAGTCTTGGAAGTTTTCGATTATGATTTGTCAGGGGCCTTCCCTGATACGGTCAGATTCGAGTTTACACTTGGTTAGCAATGCAGATTAAAAGCTTGTGCACAGTACTAGGAGACATCCCTTAGATAGGTCAAAGCATGAAGGATAAAAGCAAATCTGAACAAGGTATGCACAGAAATATATATTCTGTTAACTTGAGTTACTTCATTTCCCGTCCTAGAGCTGCAAAGAGCATTAATTTGCTGGGGTTTTCATTTTGGCTTAGCGTCAATACTCATTCGGGGGGGTGTTGTAATGCACTCCGCCATTTGGACTATCTTATCTTTGGAATATTTTCCCTTCTACAATTCAAGCGTCTTCTATCAAATTAGAATCGACGTCTATAGAAGCTTAGAGAAGTCTCCAGGGCTCTTCTGAAATGCAAACAAAACAGTTCCCATGTTTCAATCAGTTAATCAAATGTTTTGTTCACGAAGGAATCGCCCTAACTCTTTACTGTTTAGTCATTTTGAGACAATTTTCTTGGGCTTCAATTTTCTTGTGAGTTAATTGAGAGGAAATGTAATTTTTACTTGCATCAAGTATCAAAATAATTGTATTTTGATCAATATTAGTATCAATATTTGGGAAATGTAAAAATCAAATGACAGGTTTATAAATTTGCGTCAGTATTATTGAATTTGTTTTGAAAACAATTATTATTCTTCGAAAATCCAATCTCCAAAGGCAACTGAAGTACGGACGTAGATAGAAATGTTTTTGGAAGGAGTTTGATTCAGTACACGCTGTAATAAAGATTTAACGTTTCCAAAGACAATAGGAGGTTTAACTAAAAGTACATACTATATCAAACTTAATGGAAGAAGATCATTTGCCTCAAAGTTTCTTAAATTTAGGGCAAAATTTTCTAAAAGTTTCTTAATTGGATTCACAGTCTTTGAGTTGGCAATGGCAGCCAAATAATGAAGGATGTTATGCCGGTGTCTGATCATGTATGGTACCAAATCATGCAAGGTTAATGGGTTAGCACAATCATGTGCAGCGAAAAATCATACACAGTGGTTATCTTCCGCATTCCAAACAAGAATAAGAAATTGAAAGTTTCCTAATGACTTTTTATTAACCAGTAGAAGTTTCTTAAATTTTTCGGCCTTTTACCAGTGAGATTCTTATAAAGCGGTGTTTTATAAATTGGAGCGTACTTAACCCAAATCATAACTGCAGGTTTCATAGGAAGGGGGTATTTCAGGAAAATTAGACATTGTCCATTTGTGAAAACCATGGATGGCAAAAGTTCAATCGTACATCATAAACTTGTTGTGGGACTTTAACTTAGACGGTTTAAATTAATGCTTATCGATTGATATACCCTAGGGACCTGATACAACTTTGCGTTCAGATGCGTAGAGAGAAATGACGTCACAAGTGTGACATGTTCGTGAAATTGGGAGAATCCAAGAAACATCACGCCATTGAATGAACGACTTTAGAGTTATGTCTTGAACCGGATCAAGTTCCGGTCTTTCGTCGCTGATCAGTCTACAAGCGATGTATAGAAGATGATTTCTGTCTACAAGAGTCGAATGGGGCTTATGATGGGAAATGTTTCCAGCACCAGAAGATGCTTGCAAGTTGTAAGAACGACTAGGATTGTGGGCCTTATAACGTTGGACTGTCAGCGGCTGGGAAGATGCAAGCAATGGTGATTATTATTTCTGCATTCCTTAATAAATCTCTATCTACCTTGATTTTGTTTACCGTTTCACTTACGCACGAAGTTGCACTCTTCTCGGTAACTATGAATGCAACGAATGCCTGGTTGGAGATTGCCTAGAAATACGCTATGTTTTTGTCTCAAGTGAAACATTGACCTTTTCATGGAATGCAGGCAATGCTGCGGACTTCTCTGGAAGTTTCGCCCACAAAGATCGAAACAAACTGATTACCCGCTTTGATGTTAGCATCTTTTATTTCTTGCTCTAGTCCCTATATTCCAAAATCGCATTTAGCTGCATCAACATCCATCTTTTGGATCGTTGCTTATAAATCTGAGACTACTTTTTACTGTTGAGCAATGCTTTTCAAGTCATTCTGCTTTTGGTCCTGGATCTTTTTAATTTTTCTATCTTCTCTGGCTCACGTAGCATCAACTAGTCAGCGTAGTCCTTCTAACAGTTTCAGATCGCTAATTTGCAAAGGTGTAATAGCTGGAATAAAATAATTCTTGTTTGTATTGTGTTTGAAATTTTAAGAGTAACTTTTTAAGCGATAAGCAGTTGAAAATGTCCACACTAAAACACTGAAGCTCTGTCTGTAGATAAAAAGGGGACACAAAATGGAAAGGAACATTTAAAATCCGTGGAGAGGGAAAGTAATTATTGGCAATTGAATCAAGTATCTTTATCTCAATGCTATAGAATGTTCTTTTATCTTCAGTATTTTTTCTTTATGTCACTCCATTTGAAAATTGATGAGAGTGGACGACGCATTACGTCACCGTCACTATTATAGCAATCAGAATGCAAGGTTGCTTACAGTCAAACCTTCTAGCACACTATGACGTCAAAATCGTTTCCAAACTCCTTCAAAATAATAGCACGAGAACAGTATGCCCCGTCTCAAACAATTTTGAATCAAAGAAGTGCCGATAATTATCTGACCTTCAAGATGCTCATTGAGAAGGTGCTTACACTAACCAATGCCAAGCTCCAAAATGTTGACTCTTGAAAGCTTAGATTGCCTTTCTCTTCTCCAAAAGTCTTATGAGAGAGTGAATAAGTGCCATTTGAATGAAACTGTGGAAGTTACTGAAGACTTGCATGAACCCAATTAATTATGCATTGCGTTGAAGCTCTATTTTTGTGAGTACTTGATCGCCAACTCACAATTTTTTCAATCATTTTTTCGAATATCTCTTCTAATCCCAATACTTTTTTCACACCAACTGGAACACAGAAAACTAATAGATATACACTGTATATCATTTTTCCAATCTCATGAAGATATTTTAACAACTTACAGTCACTACAAAGTATCTAATTAATCTAATGAATTTTCGATTTAAGACCATTGGGTTTTGTCAGTTTCGTTACTTCACTCTACGAAGTCTCTGAAGCACTCTTCTTCTAAAGCTCTTCTTCAGTTGCTTTTTTGCTTCAATTTGGAAAACTTTGTCTTGAATGCTGTTCATCTTTTCCTTGATATGATCCATCTTTTGGACGATACCCTCGCTGGTTCCTGGTTCACCAATCAGAAGTTTAAGGAAGTCATTAACCTTTTTACCAAGACTTTCTATAACCTCGTTCCGCGTATCAATGTCCTGTTTCATTTGATTGTTGATTTGAAGCTGCCACTTCAACGCCTGGTCCTTTTCTTGTAGCCTTTCAAGAACTGTCTCCCTTTCTTTTTCATTTGCTGCAATGTGTTCTTGAGCCTCGGCGAATGCTGCATTCACTTTTGAAAGGACTTGCTCAACCTCGTTTGCCTTACTCGCTGAATCTCTTGCTCTTTTCGCGGTGGCTTGCAGTTCTGTTGCAATTTTTCCAATCTTTGATTCAGCAACGGCTGCGCTCTTTTCTGCATTGCATCGCAACTCGGTATATAAAAGCTGCAAGTTCTTTATTTCATGTTTCATGCATTCGACTTCTCTCTTCAACGAGGCATTTTCATTTTCTAGATTGCTGATCTGAAACTTTGCGCCTGCTTCCTCTAGGGCCCTTTCTACCGACAATTTGGCCAGTTGGTCTACCATTTGGGTATTGGCATCTTTCATCTTTTGCTCAAGTTCCAATATTCTCAAATCTTTTTTAGCCGCATCAACATCCATCTGCTGGATCGCTGCTTCTAACTCTGAGATTCCCTTTGCTTGTTGAGCAATGCTTCTCTGGTCATTCTGCGTTTGATCCTGAAGTTGTACAATTTCAGCATCTTTCAACGAGAGCTCCTTGTTTTTCTGATCAATCTGAGCTTTAAGTTGTTCTATTTCCTCGTTAGCTTTGATGTTCTCGCTTTTCATTGCCAGCATAGCTTGTTTGATTTGATTGTTTTCAGCCTGTTTGTCGTCAAATGCAGCTTTGGTCTCCTCAAATTTCACTTTCACTTCATTGAGCTGCTTCTCTGTTTCTTTACACTTGACAACCAATTCTTTCTTCTGGCGTTTCAACTTTTTTGTTTTGTCGGGCTCACGTTGCACCAACTCATCGGCCAATTCGTTCTGGTAACTCAGGACTTGCTCAAAGTCTCCCAACTGCAATGTCAGATCACCAATCTGCAAAGATTAAATAGTTTCAATGGAATAATTCTGTTGGGGCTTCGTTTGATTATTAGGCATGCAATTTTTAGGTGAAAAGTGCTTTATAAAATTTGCTGAAAAAACTGTAGGTGGCACAAAAATAAAAAGAACTTTTGTGAGCTGCAGAGACAAATAATTTATTGGCAATCGAAAGAAGTATTTTTACCTTAGTCAAGCATTGGTCCTTTTCTTGCATCAGTTTTTGCTCTTTCTCCTTCGATTTCCTGGAAAGTGTAAGGGAAACATTTCAATTTCCATTTATTTAAACTATACCATTATTTTGATGTTTAGTATAATTGTCTAAAAAAAGAAGCTGCACTTTGCTTGTTACTTGAAGACACTACTTGAGTTGTCCGATATTTTCAAGTTGATCATTACAAAACTTATGTTTTATGCAAGCGGAATATTGTTACTTACTTGATCAAGATGCCATTCAGCTCTTTAAGTTTGCTGGCTTCTTTCTTCTTCGTTTCCAGCTCTTTCGTCAGCTTCCCAATCAACATGGAGTCACCATGCGCCACTTTCTCTTCAGGTGTTGAAGACATTGTTCCCAATTCAGTGTATTTACAAGATATACACTGAAAAGACACTCGGTAAACTAGCTTCTCTTAGATTCACTAAGATTCACGTAGATTTGATGTTCGCTTTAGTTAGATTGCTTGAAAAGACCGTCTAGGTTACGATTCTTTTCAAAAGGTAATCTTGCTTGCAATCGGCTCCCATTTATAGCTCACACG
>ML133484.1:0-54658 GCA_003864495.1 Nemopilema nomurai
ATGTACCATGCGATCTTGAAAATTGCTGCATTTACTAAGCTAGTTTGCATAATTCAGCAACTATTTGCATATACCCTATGAATTTGCATGATCACACAAATCACTCTGTATGTACCATGCAATCTTGAAAATTTCTGCATTTAATAAACTAGTCTGCATAATTAAAGCAAACTATTTGCATATACCCTGTGAATTTGCCTGACCACAGCAAATCACTGCATTAAGAAAAAAGTTTGCAGACCACAGCAAATTACTTTGCATATACCATGAAGCTTTGGATATCACTGCATACACTAGGCTAGTTGCATAATTAAAGCAAACTATTTGCATATACTCTGCGAATTTTGCATGGCTACAGCAAATCCCTCTGCATGTACCATGCGATCTTGAAAATTGCTGCATTTAATATGTTAGTCTGCATAATTAAAGCAAACTATTTGCATATACCCTGTGAATTTGCATGACCACAGCAAATCACTGCATTAAGAAATAAGTTTGCAGACCACATCAAATTACTTTGCATATACCATGTGGCTTTGGATATCACTGCATACACTAGGCTAGTTGCATAATTAAAGCAAGCTATTTGCATATACTCTGTGAATTTGCATGACCACAGCAAATCACTGCATTAAGAAATAAGTTTGCAGACCACATCAAATTACTTTGCATATACCATGTGGCTTTGGATATCACTGCATACACTAGGCTAGTTGCATAATTAAAGCAAACTATTTGCATATACTCTGTGAATTTGCATGACTACAGCAAATCACTCTGCATGTACCATGCGATCTTGAAAATTGCTGCATTTAATAAGCTAGTTGCATAATTAAAGCAAACTATTTGCATATACCCTGTGAATTTTGCATGACCACAACAGCAAATCAATCTGCATGTACCATGCAATCTTGAAAATTGCTGCATTTAATAAGCTAGTCTGCATAATTAAAGCAAACTATTTGCATATACTCTGTTGAATTTGCATGACCAGCAAATCACTGCATTAGAAATAAGTGCAGACCATCAAATTACTTGAAAATGTGGCTTGGATATTGCATACATAGGCTAGTTGCATAATTAAAGCAAACTATTTGCATATACTCTGTGAATTTGCATGACTACAGCAAATCACTCTGCATGTACCATGCGATCTTGAAAATTGCTGCATTTAATAAGCTAGTTTGCATAATTCAAAGCAAACTATTTGCATATACCCTGTGAATTTGCATGACCACAAAATCTCATTTAAGTTTCATCTACCACAGCAAATTACTCTGATGTACCATGCAATCTTGAAAATCACTGCATTTAATAAACTAGTCTGCATAATTAAAGCAAACTATTTGCATATACCCTGTGAATTTGCCTGACCACAGCAAATCACTGCATTAAGAAAAAGTTTGCAGACCACAAGCAATTACTTTGCATATACCATGAAGCTTTGGATATCACTGCATACACTAGGCTAGTTGCATAATTAAAGCAAACTATTTGCATATACTCTGCGAATTTGCATGGCTACAGCAAATCCCTCTGCATGTACCATGCGATCTTGAAAATTGCTGCATTTAATATGTTAGTCTGCATAATTAAAGCAAACTATTTGCATATACCCTGTGAATTTGCATGACCACAGCAAATCACTGCATTAAGAAATAAGTTTGCAGACCACATCAAATTACTTTGCATATACCATGTGGCTTTGGATATCACTGCATACACTAGGCTAGTTGCATAATTAAAGCAAGCTATTTGCATATACTCTGTGAATTTGCATGACCACAGCAAATCACTGCATTAAGAAATAAGTTTGCAGACCACATCAAATTACTTTGCATATACCATGTGGCTTTGGATATCACTGCATACACTAGGCTAGTTGCATAATTAAAGCAAACTATTTGCATATACTCTGTGAATTTGCATGACTACAGCAAATCACTCTGCATGTACCATGCGATCTTGAAAATTGCTGCATTTAATAAGCTAGTCTGCATAATTAAAGCAAACTATTTGCATATACCCTGTGAATTTGCATGACCACAGCAAATCACTGCATTAAGAAATAAGTTTGCAGACCACAGCAAATTACTTTGCCTATACCATGGGCTTTGGATATCACTGCATACACTAGGCTAGTTGCATAATTAAAGCAAGCTATTTGCATATACTCTGTGAATTTGCATGACCACAGCAAATCACTGCATTAAGAAATAAGTTTGCAGACCACATCAAATTACTTTGCATATACCATGTGGCTTTGGATATCACTGCATACACTAGGCTAGTTGCATAATTAAAGCAAACTATTTGCATATACTCTGTGAATTTGCATGACTACAGCAAATCACTCTGCATGTAATGCGATCTTGAAAATGGCTGCATTTAATAAGCTAGTCTGCATAATTAAAGCAAACTATTTGCATATACCCTGTGAATTTGCATGACCACAGCAAATCACTGCATTAAGAAATAAGTTTGCAGACCACAGCAAATTACTTTGCCTATACCATGTGGCTTTGGATATCACTGCATACACTAGGCTAGTTGCATAATTAAAGCAAGCTATTTGCATATACCCTGTGAATTTTCCTGACCACAGCAAATCACTGCATTAAGAAATAAGTTTGCAGACCACATCAAATTACTTTGCCTATACCTACCATGTGGCTTTGGATATCACTGCATACACTAGGCTAGTTGCATAATTAAAGCAAGCTATTTGCATATACTCTGTGAATTTGCATGGCTACAGCAAACACTCTGCATGTACCATGCGATCTTGAAAATTGCTGCATTTAATAAGCTAGTCTGCATAATTAAAGCAAACTATTTGCATATACTGTGAAGTTGCCTGACCACAGCAAATCACTCTGCATGTATCATGCAATCTTGAAAATGGCTGCATTTAATAAGCTAGTTTGCATAATTAAAGCAAACTATTTGCATATACCCTGTGAATTTTCCTGACCACAGCAAATCACTGCATTAAGAAATAAGTTTGCAGACCACAGCAAATTACTTTGCATATACCATGTGGCTTGGGATATCACTGCATACACTAGGCTAGTTGCATAATTAAAGCAAACTATTTGCGTATACTCTGTGAATTTGCAGGACCACAGCAAATCACTGCATTAAGAAATAAGTTTGCATATTCACAGCAACGACTCTGAATATACCATGTGACTTTGAAAAGCACTTATAGGCATCACTGGACCATCGTCCTAAACCTTAACAAGGTGGTCTGGGAAGCCTAACGAGTCTGCAGTTGTAGCAGCACCAACTCTATAAAGCTGTGCAAGGTATAATTACCCTTCCAGCCAATGGACTGGAGTAAGGTACGCAGTCTGTTAAATAAACGGCTTTTTGTCAATGGTGACGAATCAGCAAAACGAAAAGGGGGGGGGCCTTGCTCGGAGCCCCTAAAACGTAAATACGACATCAACAAGGCAGCCACCGGACATAGGGGGTGAGTCAGATCTTGCCAACACGATGTAGCAGCCTTTCCCACATTGATCAGTTTTGGAGAATTTTAAAAACACAAATACTGTCTTCGGAATAGGGTAACCATCAATTGACACAGCTGACGGCGATAAATGAAGCTTGTCATTTAAACCAGATGGGGGAATAGTAAAGTCTGCAGCCCTCAGGCAACCAAAAAATGCAGTACAAAAGGCAGCCCATATCATCACATAGTGGTAAACTGACAAAACCGACTGAAGTCTCAGGGTATGCAAAATGAAAGCTGTGATTGGGAGCTTGGAATGCCGGGTATAAGATGCTTGAGATTGTTTGGAGGCCCCGGACAGCTAATGGGATCCTGGGACAGTTGAGAAAGGGATCTGGATGGCCCAACATGATATGGAGAGACCGGACTGCAGCCAAATAAACTCTTACTGATGATGCTTGTCGATCTTGCATTTCTCCAATGAAGCGTAATGTTAGTTCGGAAGCTGGGCAAGGCGTACCATTGTTTGCTAAGCACCCGTTTTGATGCACAAGCGCAGGAATTGAGACTGTGCGGAGACATAGGTTCTCCTAGTTGAGGGAGCTAAAGACAGGGTGCACAGGTAAAAGACAATAAGCCCGTGAACTATCAAATTTCGCCAGCAAAGCACCCCTACCCACTTTAACTATGGCTGCAATGGCTTCTGGGATTCCAGTGTAGGAGACGGCGGCTTCCCTATCTGGGATAAGGTCATTAACACTAGAGCGGGGGGGGAAGGACAAAACTGTAATCAGACGGAGCTTCCCTGGGGTAGACCTCGGAAGTACCCCAAAGCGATTTAGCTAGAGTCCAGAAATTGGGGGACCTGAAAACAGACCTGCAATGGACTTAAAACGGAGCTCTTCCAACATGTACTCTGAGACAACAGTTGGTTGTTGAGATGTCGGAAACAATTCCGTGATGCAGATTGTAAGGGACCCTTATTTATACCTAGGGTAAACCCAGCTTCGAGCGTGGCAGGGTGGACACCAGGCCCACCTTCCCCGAGATCAGAGACATACCTGCTTGAGGGCGGTCAGTTGCTGGAGCCGGGGCGGCCAAATTTTGCCCGGCCCCCGCATTAGACCGCTCACGAACAAGCCTTACAGTGTCATCGAGTCGTTGAAGACGGTCAGAGAGATCCTGCCGAGAGGCGTGCTCCGTGTCCACATTACTAGCTGAGGCGGAAGGTGAGTGAGCCATTGCGAAACCAGAGCCACCAGCACCTCGCCAAGCGAATACAAATAAGTAAAACCGCAATTAAAATTGAAGATAAGGATAGATCTCACCCAATCCAAAGTGTTATCTGGTATCGGCGCAGGGTTCTGGATTTAGGTCCGCCTAGGTCTACGTCGGCCAGAATTGAGAATAATTGCAGTTCAGATAACAGAGCGGCGAGCTTGAAATTCCTCTTAACCAGGAACCAAACAACGAATGAAAGTCCGTTGATATCAACCAAAAGTTATTATTCCGAATCGAAGAACGCATATACGTGGTGTGATCCACGTGCTGTGTAGCGGTCACTAACCAGATATGCTAAGGCACTGCCTTGTACGATACCACGAGGTAATTAGTACAACAATAGTCAGGAAATTATGATTGACAGTCTTGTGGAGATGGACGTGCAGCACGACACGAACCTCCAAATAGTTGTGAGCGCCTTCCCCGCGGGTATTAACTCGAATTAAAGATATTAATTCCCATTTAAATTGCACGTGCCTTTAATCACACGCGCAAACAGCTATTTTTGCAGTTTTCTGTTAACATCAATTTCCCGTAGTCTCATGATTGTTTACCCTTTTCCCTTGTCCTATTACCAATTTCATCAGGTTGGCACTTTGTTTGCATGTGCGAATTGCCACACACGGGTAATTTTGCTCACGAAAAGGACTGGACCCTCTATCTTGAAAAACCCGAAAAGGCGTTAAGCATGGATAGTTTAGAAGAGACTTTTCCTTAACTACCCTACCGCACGAATTTGTAATGAAAATAATGTAATATATTTGTTTGTTAATTTGTATTAGCAAACTTTTTTCTTCTGATGTTTCTTGTAAAATTGCGCTAAATTCGTCAACATTATTCATAATTTATTCATATATATATTTATTCAATAACCCTGGTATATCTCCACTAAA
Organism: Nemopilema nomurai; assembly: GCA_003864495.1. Classification (NCBI taxonomy): domain Eukaryota; kingdom Metazoa; phylum Cnidaria; class Scyphozoa; order Rhizostomeae; family Rhizostomatidae; genus Nemopilema; species Nemopilema nomurai. The sequence goes on from ML133484.1 coordinate 5,629, forward strand.
TTAGAAGGAAAGCCAAACATATAGAACTTTCATTCAAAATGTGCATGGATCAGATATTATATAGGCAATATGGACAGCGGAAGTAATTCTTGATTTAAACATGATGTCTTTTAATTGAACAACTAGAATATATTTGCCATCGATAGGGGCTTTAAGTCAGCGAAGGATTTAACCCCTTTGTTTAGTCGCTTTTCAAAGGCCTCTTAATAATGTCAAATTTGATTGAATGCAAGCATTTACCTTTTCGAAACTTTTTACATTCGGGTAGCATAACTGAACATACCCAAGGTCAAGGTAATTTCTCGCGACTTAGCAACTGGTGAGGCTACTCCATTTCCTTTCTCAACAAAATGGCGGGAAGTTTTAGAAAAAGACTGGATCGACTATTCTATTATTTCTTGTTATTGACTAACTGCGGCCAGCCAATAAACTGGCGCGAGCACTTTGTTATTGTATTTTGGCGGTAAAATTCAAGCATTCCGTAGCCGGGAATGGAACACAAAGCCGTGTCACTGTTAAGTTATGAGCTAGGAGCCGCAAAAACATCAATTTATCCCAGACAATGTCATTTGGACGTTTTTATTTAGAATGCTATCAGAATGTTAGAAAAAAAATCAAGAATGCTACTGTAAATAATTCCTCCGAAATCTCAGAAAAGTTTTCCAATCTTTACCTTCAAATTATTTCGATACAGAGTTTAACAGTCAAATCAATAATATTCAACAGTGTCTTTTACTACAACCAGTTGCTGAAATATTTTAAAATTTGCAGCGCGAGGTGCGTTTTTAGGCCACAGAAGAATTGACTTCATCGCCGTTATTACGTACGTAACAGCTGTACTAGTAGCCCAATATTCATATCCGATTTCACTGTTAATAACGATAATAAGAGCAAAATTATCAGTGAAAAGTGGGAAGCACACTTACTCGCAACCATGTTATTCTTTAAAATCCATTCTGTTCTGCATCCTAGAGAATTATTGTCCAAATGTTGCAGGGATGCAGGCGTGAACGAAGGCATCCTCTAACGGACATACTGAAATGGCCTCTCTTTGAATCCGAGGTTAAATAAAAGGCGCCAAACCGAACTGAAGAGTTCACGTGTCAGTTTTGCATTACATGGGATTTCTTATCAAAATCATCAGCATTAGATTAGAACCAGTGGCGGACTGGCCCCCTATAAAATCTAGAGAAAAGGGCCCCATCTGTGCAGAAAAAGGGCCCCATTTTATGAATATGAGGCCTAACGGTACCCTATTACGAATGATAAACGTCATGGATGACATTAAAACTGTGGTAGAGTATATTTTCATGGCATGTGGTTGTAGAAAGGATTGGGTTAAAATTAAATTGTGATGTTTTTAACTCGAAAATGATTTGTGTAGGTTATGAAAGGGAAATAGGGATTTTGACCCTTTAATATTATGGAATTCGCTGTCATTTCTATTTGTCGTAGACCCAGGTGCAGTTCACTTTGATAAATGCCTGTGGCAAGGGTCGAAGCTAGCAACAAAGTAATGGAGTTGTGATTCAGTAGTTAACTTTAAAATAAAACTCCGGCGTTAACTTTCTCTTTTACTCAAGCCATGGCATTAAGTTAATGCAATGCAAAATCTAGTTTTAACACGAACGGGTAAAGGTATTGATTGTCTCATGGAATGTAAAGTTGACATAAAAAAGGTGTCAACAAAATGACAAGTATTAGCTAAATTGCACATAATGGACCAATAAACTTTGAGTCGCAAGTGGTTTTCAGAAAAGAAGTCAAGATTGTTGCAAAAGGAGGTCAGGACTGATTACTGGTTTCTTGGAATGCAACGGAAAGAAATGCAGCTTCTGGTAGAATTTGATTCAAATGGTTTTCGAAATGATAAACCTAGCAGTTTTGTCTACTGAAATACAGACAGCAAACTATTTGTAGTGGATGATTACCAAAAATGAAAGGGAACCTTCTTGTTATGATTTAGCTACGATTTTCATAGCATTCAGAAATGAAATTCGTGTACAGCTGTCTAGAAAATGAATTTGATGAAAATATCTTTAAGCTGGCCACAACTGTTACCAAAGAATATCTGATAGTGATAATAAGAAAGCTTAATCTCCATTTCGAAGTAGTTCCTTGTGATAATAAGAAAGCTTAATCTCCAAATTCTGAGCCAGTCCGCCACTGATTAGAACCATCTGGAAATAAAAGTAACGGCCATAGTACAATTTGACAACAGGAACCGCGATGTAATATGCAATAAGCAACAAGTGGCAATTCTAGCTAGAGGAAATGTGTAAGTGGCGTTTCATAAAATGCTATGTAGGTTTATTCTGATGCCTGACAAAAATGGACCACCCTTATATTAGGCTCAGAGATGCCATGGTCTACTTCTATTCAGAAGTCGTTATATAAAAATCTCTTATAAGAGTCTGGTACTCAGAGTAAGGAACCATGGCACTATCCTTTTCATGATAAATAGGGTATATTATTTCTAAGCGTTTCACAACAGCTTAATATAGTTTTTATGTTCAATCATTAAAAATATTCGCAGGTGATGGGTGTCTTTTGTTAACTATATTTTGCCATCTATGAAAGAGTTGCCTTTGGAGATAGTAGAATAGTAGAATTTTCAAAAGCAACTTTATGATTGCATGAAATATAAAAGAGGAATTCCCTTTCATTTATTTGTACTACAACTAAGATTTTGGAGTGTTATGTTCGACTCTATTTCAACACAAATTTGATTAAAATTGGATCCCCAACGATATTTGTTTTAGTTTTCAACATAAATGTATGTATAATCATATATATTTATACATTATTAGTGCTTCAGAATTTGGTAAGCAGCAGTTATGTTAGTTGAAGTAAATTTTTTGAATATGCTTCATAGAAATCTAGATTTATTAAGTGGAGTGTTGGCAAAATCCTGATGCAAGTTATATTTCAATCTCACACCAAATCCACTCTTCGTAGTTGTTCAATATTGCTGCCATCCTACTTTCATAATTTTGATTTTTGATGTGCTATCGGAATAAAATTCATCTTGGGAGGGGGCTCATACTAAAGTTTGACAATTATTGGGGGAGCTCATAACCCCAAACCCTCAGCTGGATTGTGAGACAGTCAACTTTTTTTCTGGATCCGCCCCTGGCTGCCAGTGACATGAACCACGATCTGGAGTTGATAAGTCAATGGGCTCATGATTGGAGGATGTCGTTTAATCCTGATCCGCAAAAAAAAGCTGTGGAACTAATTTTTTCAAGAAAAAAATTAACTTGATCATCAAGAAACTCTCTTTGATAATATTCCGGTAATGGAAGTAGATAAACATAAACATTTAGGAATTATACTAAATTCAAAATTGCCTTTCCCTACCCATATCAAATCGGCTATCTCCAAAACTGGAAAGAGTATTGGCTTGCTGAAATATCTATATCTATATATAAGCTCTCTGTGCACCATATTCCACCAAAGGTATGCGAATTCAATTCGAGTCTGTTCAGTATTCTGCTGCGCGAGTAGTCTGTATATTTGGCTTTCATGACCCAGTAGGTTTATCATATCTCATTCAACTCAGGGTTGGTCTCAGTAAATTGAATTTTCACAAATTTAGAAATAACTTTAAGGATACCATAAATCCCATGTGCCCTACGAACGATGGTATTTAGGATACGGAACACTTTTTGTTGCTTTGCCCTTCCCTTGTAGTACCACGTAGAGACCTTCTCGCTGGAGTTTCTGCTTTAATACGACCATATGGATATACCGATCTCCAAAATAGTCTTTTAATGCAGATTTTTCGTATGGTGATAAAAATTTCCCAGATGAAGTTAATAAAGATATACTCCTGCTAACGGTTAAATTCATCCACAAATCTGGTCGATTTGATTAGAAAAATTCAAACTCCGTTATAAGTCATAAATCTACAGCCACCATCTCCCATGTTCTATGTTCCTTTTTTCCCATCTTTTATTTTTAGTCGTGGATTTTTAAAGTCTACCTCCAATTGGATGCTACGCAGTAGTTGCGATGATACCTAAACCTCCCTTCTTAAATTCGAATTGATCACAGAAATTTATCTTGGAATGTTATTTGAGACAGACTATAGCCCCGGGGTAGTCATAGTCTTTTGCTCCTTGGGGTATCGTCCGAGTAGTATTGTAAAGTAATTTTGTAAATAGCGTAGCTTGTATTTATGTCTTGTAACTTTTTAATGAATATAAAAAAATTGATACCAGATCAACTACAATACCGGACTTTGAAACTTGAAAGTGTTCTGTGGGGACTTGAGAATTCAAAATATAAAAGATCTAAAAATTTATGGCATTCATATCTTGGAAAGGTCATCAAATAAGTTTTTGCACCAAAATTCTTGTTTCAAAAATTGCTTTAACATAGAATCTTGTACAATCACATTCTTCTTAGCTAATCCTGTGAGTTTCAACTTCTACTAGTTTCAAGTTCGATTTCCTTTTTGCAAGCGCAATATTTACAAACTTTGCACTCTGCATGCGTTCCCTTTTCCGTTCTCTTTGTATACTGCTCCTCGTACTTAACATCTCATCTAGGATTGCAGAATGTCTTTTTTGCCGTGTCAAAACTGCAACGTAAAAAAGTATGAAGACAGGACTTGCCTTATACAGATATAAAGCCTCCTCGTCTTCTTCTCCAAGGGGGTCTTCCAACCCATAGCCACAAATGCAGTCTTTCTATTTCCGTTTTTGTTGCTAGTTATTTATTCAAATATACCCTCTTTTCAATGCGCCACCACATCTAAAGAGAAAAGAGGTGCAAAATGATTAGAGCGTTGATCATAAGAAGAAAATCTTTCTAAGAATAAGTTGAATTTGCGAGACTTTTACGGGGTCACGGAGTAGAAGGTTTCGTTTCGCCTTTCTGTGTTCACAACCAGTGTGTACTAATCATTGCTCCTTTGTAATGTCACTGGCTTCCACAGCTGAAGGTTGACCCTTTCACCTTCATCCCAAAACTGTATGAGACTTCATTCCAAATGTCTTCAAATGTTCCGTCTTTAAAATAATGCTTTTCCTTTCAATATCCCATTCTTTGACCTAACTGACTTATGTTCTTTCATTATAAATTCAAGGAAGGTGATCTCAAGTCAAACAAATTAAATAAAGACACGGCTAAATATACCAAAGTTATATTTAAAAGTGCCAAAATTTTATTAGTACCTGGTTTAGGTAATAGCCAGAAACAACTGGTCCCTCAAACTTCTTTGCGTCGACTCTCTTGGCTCCAAACAATACGTAAGAGTACTTGTGATTGTTAAAAACATTATCTGAACTACAACCTCTTCCCACCACCCTTGTCTACAAAACGACATGATTCGTGAAACTAAGCGTTGAACATTGAAAGAGGAAGGTGATTAAAGATAAAAAACAGCCTAAGGTGCCTGAAAAGCGTTTATCAACGTCAAATACCCTAGCCCAAGTGAAGAATGAAGACGTGAGGACAACTGAACGCATGAGATACTTGCAACTTTATCAATGAACGGGGCCTAGAAGAATACAACGAAACAAATTGCTTGGCTACTTACCACCTCTCTCAGGTTAGAAGATGTTGTAACTCGTCCTGAAAAGCCTCAGCATACCTTTCAAACCGTCGTCCTGAATTCCCAACTATGCTCAAAGGAAGAAAGAAAATACTTAGCATCGAAAGCCAGAGGAAGCATAAGGCAAATCAAATATAACCACTAACACTAGGTGTAGTCGCTCCTAATCATTGGTTGATTCGTAAAAATCGCATTACCCGTGGATATCTCGTCGAGATATGCCTATTCAATGCTGCTGCGTATGTAGCCCACGAGCTAAGGTCATACTAGAGCGTTGAACGGAGGACTGTCATCACAAATAACACAATAACCTAAGGCACCTGAAACGACGTTTCTCATCACCCCTATGCCCCACTTCAAAGTGATGAATGGTGTAGAGCACCGTCATGCGAAACAGGTAGGAACTAAACTACCTAAATTATCATTTACAATTACTTTAATCATTACTTTAATTCTGACTATAATTACCATTACGTTATTTGTAGTCGTTCCAAACTATTGGTTAAATTGCAAAGTTAGTCCCCGTGAATATCCCTAGACCTCGTTCGAGATACGCCTATTCAATGCCGCTGCGTATCAAGCCAATGGGCTGAGGTCATACTTGAGCGTTGAACGGGGGACTGTGATCACAATAACACAATAACCTAAGGCACCTGAAACGACGTTTCTCATCACCCTATGCCCCTGTTCAAGGTGATGATGGTGTAGAGCACCGTCATGCGAAACAGGTAGGAACAAACTACCTAAATTACCATTTACAATACTTTAATCATTACTTTAATTCTGACTATAATTACCATTACGTTATTTGTAGTCGTTCCAAATCATTGGTTAAATTGCAAAGTTAGTCCCCGTGAATATCCCTAGACCTCGTTCGAGATACGCCTATTCAATGCTGCTGCGTATCAAGCCAATGGGCTGAGGTCATACTTGAGCGTTGAACGGGGGACTGTGATCACAAATAACACAATAACCTAAGGCACCTGAAACCACGTTTCTCATCGCCCCTATGCCCCACTTCAAGGCAATGAATGGTGATGGAACACCGTCATGCGAAACAGGTAAGAACTAAACTACCTAAATTATCATTTACAATTACTTTAATCATTACTTTAATTCTGACTATAATTACCATTACGTTATTTGTAGTCGTTCCAAACTATTGGTTAAATTGCAAAGTTAGTCCCCGTGAATATCCCTAGACCTCGTTCGAGATACGCCTATTCAATGCTGCTGCGTATCAAGCCAATGGCTGAGGTCATACTTGAGCGTTGAACGGGGGACTGTGATCACAAATAACACAATAACCTAAGGCACCTGAAACGACGTTTCTCATCACCCTATGCCCCACTTCAAGGTGATGAATGGTGTAGAGCACCGTCATGCGAAACAGGTAGGAAACAAACTACCTAAATTACCATTTACAAATACTTTAATCATTACTTTAATTCTGACTATAATTAGCATTACGTTATTTGTAGTTAGTCCCCGTGAATATCCCTAGACCTCGTTCGAGATACGCCTATTCAATGCTGCTGCGTATCAAGCCAATGGGCTGAGGTCATACTTGAGCGTTGAACGGGGAACTGTGATCACAATTAACACAATAACCTAAGGCACCTGAAACGACGTTTCTCATCACCCCTATGCCCCTGTTCAAGGTGATGGATGGTGTAGAGCACCGTCATGCGAAACAGGTAGGAAACAAACTACCTGAATTACCATTTACAAATACTTTAATCATTACTTTAATTCTGACTATAATTACCATTACGTTATTTGTATCGTTCCAAACTATTGGTTAAATTGCAAAGTTAGTCCCCGTGAATATCCCTAGACCTCGTTCGAGATACGCCTATTCAATGCTGCTGCGTATCAAGCCAATGGCTGAGGTCATACTTGAGCGTTGAACGGGGGACTGTGATCACAAATAACACAATAACCTAAGGCACCTGAAACGACGTTTCTCATCACCCCTATGCCCCACTTCAAGGTGATGAATGGTGTAGAGCACCGTCATGCGAAACAGGTAGGAAACAAACTACCTAAATTACCATTTACAAATACTTTAATCATTACTTTAATTCTGACTATAATTAGCATTACGTTATTTGTAGTTAGTCCCCGTGAATATCCCTAGACCTCGTTCTAGATACGCCTATTCAATGCTGCTGCGTATCAAGCCAATGGGCTGAGGTCATACAAGAGCGTTGAACGGGGACTGTGATCACAAAAAACACAATAACCTAAGACACCTGAAACCACGTTTCTCACCGCCCCTATGCCCCACTTCAAGGCAATGAATGGTGATGGAACACCGTCATGCGAAACAGGTAGGAAACAAACTACCCAAGTTACTACCTATCACTATGATACATGTAGTTGTTCCAAATTGTTGGTTTATTGGTAAAAACTCTCCCACTTGGTATCGCATAACCGTCCTACGATACCTATTCAATGTTCTTGTGTACTGACCGAGGGGCCATAGTCGGTACTAAACAATGAACTGGGGATTGTAATTACAAAAACACAACAACCAAAGGCACCTGAAACGACGTTTCTCATCGCCCCTATGCCCCACTTCAAGGCGATGAATGGTGATCGAACACCGTCATGCGAAACAGGTAGGAAACAAACTACCCAAGTTACTACCTATCACTATGATACATGTAGTTGTTCCAAATTGTTGGTTTATTGGTAAAAACTCTCCCACTTGGTATCGCATAACCGTCCTACGATACCTATTCAATGTTCTTGTGTACTGACCGAGGGGCCATAGTCGGTACTAAACAATGAACTGGGGATTGTAATTACAAAAACACAACAACCTAAGGCACCTGAAACGACGTTTCTCATCGCCCCTATGCCCCACTTCAAGGCGATGAATGGTGATCGAACACCGTCATGCGAAACAGGTAGGAAACAAACTACCCAAGTTACTACCTATCACTATGATACATGTAGTTGTTCCAAATTGTTGGTTTATTGGTAAAATCTCTCCCACTTGGTATCGCATAACCGTCCTACGATACCTACTTAATGTTCTTGTGTACTGACCGAGGGGCCATAGTCGGTACTAAACAATGAACTGGGGATTGTGATTACAAAAACAACAACAACCTAAGGCACCTGAAACGACGTTTCTCATCGCCCCTATGCCCCACTTCAAGGCGATGAATGGTGATCGAACACCGTCATGCGAAACAGGTAGGAAACAAACTACCCAAGTTACTACCTATCACTATGATACATGTAGATGCTCCAAATTGTTGGTTTATTGGTAAAAACTCTCCCACTTGGTATCGCATAACCGTCCTACGATACTACTCAATGTTCTTGTGTACTGATCGAGGGGCAATAGTAGGTACTAAACAATGAACTGGGGATTGTGATTACAAAAACACAACAACCTAAGGCACCTGAAACGACGTTTCTCACCGCCCCTATGTCCCACTTCAAGGCGATGAATGGTGGTGGACAACCGTCATGCGAAACAGGTAGGAAACAAACTATCCAAGTTACTACCTATCACTATGATACATGTAGTTGTTCCAAATTGTTGGTTTATTGGTAAAATCTCTCCCACTTGGTATCGCATAACCGTCCTACGATACCTGCTTAATGTTCTTGTGTACTGACCGAGGGGCCATAGTCGGTACTAAACAATGAACTGGGGATTGTGATTACAAAAACACAACAACCTAAGGCACCTGAAACGACGTTTCTCATCGCCCCTATGCCCCATTTCAAGGCGATGAATGGTGATCGAACACCGTCATGCGAAACAGGTAGGAAACAAACTACCCAAGTTACTACTGATCACTATGATACATGTAGTTGTTCCAAATTGTTGGTTTATTGGTAAAACTCTCCCACTTGGTATCGCATAACCGTCCTACGATACCTGCTTAATGTTCTTGTGTACTGACCGAGGGCCATAGTCGGTACTAAACAATGAACTGGGGATTGTGATTACAAAAACACAACAACCTAAGGCACCTGAAACGACGTTTCTCATCGCCCCTATGCCCCACTTCAAGGCGATGAATGGTGATCGAACACCGTCATGCGAAACAGGTAGGAAACAAACTACCCAAGTTACTACCTATCACTATGATAAATGTAGTTGCTCCAAATTGTTGGTTTATTGGTAAAAACTCTCCCACTTGGTATCGCATAACCGTCCTACGATACTTACTCAATGTTCTTGTGTACTGATCGAGGGGCAATAGTAGGTACTAAACAATGAACTGGGGATTGTGATTACAAAAACACAACAACCTAAGGCACCTGAAACGACGTTTCTCACCGCCCCTATGTCCCACTTCAAGGCGATGAATGGTGGTGGACAACCGTCATGCGAAACAGGTAGGAAACAAACTATCCAAACTAATGCTTATAATAAGCAAAACAACAATATAAAAAAATGAAAGCGGCGCTAGTGAGCAAAACCACTCACTGTTTTTCCGGATGAAAATTTTTCCAAAATTATCCATTTCCGTCCCTTGGAGTCTATCCTCGCCATCCGCCAAGTGAACTAAAGACGAAAAAACAGAATGGTTAAGATCAATAAGTGAGATGTTATAAAGGTGAAATATTTTCTGTATACTGTTTTCCGATTTACTTGTCAATGTACATCCTTAGACCTGTCGAGATTCCTATTAACAGTGTTCAGACAGGACGGGCAATCGTCAGTACTTATCACTGAACAGCGAACCATAATTGCAAACAGGACAAGAACTTAGGCATCCTGAAACTGTGCTAATCATCGCCCTTTTCCCTTCGGAACAATGAATCGTGTGATATTACTGGCCCTGTCAAGTCATTTGTAAATAACGAAGCCTTTCTTTCAGTTTTGCAATTGCCTCTTAATAAAGAACCAAGCTTAGATTAGGCATAGCATATGCATTTAAAGAGCCACTGATATCCTGTTCACTTTAATGGCTGGCTTTTGATGCCAATTTGTTAGAATGTGTACTTGTCTTTCATTTCAGTCTTTCCTACAAGCAACTATTTGGTTACAAACAAATTGTGCATTGTAGTACTTGTTATTCTTTCATGTATATTTTGTCTAGTCCCACTTTCCAACTGGAGGGAAGAATCAAAAAATTAAGTGATCGACCGTCCAAATTTTAATTATGAACTGCCTCATTATTTGATTATTAAATAATTATTATATTGGTTGTCATCTCATCAAAAAACCACTAGAAATTGTGACAATTCTTGCTAACCTGGGCATAAGATTGATTCGTCTGTCTATGTCATTGGCTAAATAATGGAAGTTCTTCAACACCCTGTTACCCACATTGCAAATATCTAATTACGTGGAAAGGGCTCCAAACATTCTAACTTTGTGTATACTCATTGTTATTCACAAATTAGTTTGTGTTTTGTTTAGTGACCCAACTTGGCCTTGCTGTAACTGCATGCAACTTAACAGAAACTTCACTCTTCAATCATATTCTTTTATGCATGATTCTTCAATTAAGTGCCAGTTACGTATACAACCATTTAAATCCTGCTTATGACTCCTTGCTTAGGTCCATTTAACTTAGTATGTCTAAATAAAATTGTAATCTTTCAAAAATTAAAATATTTTTATATAAGATACTAGCAGAAATATCACTGAAGAACACTGATGAAATATCAAATTCCATTGAATTTATCAAATTTGATTTAAAATCTTGATTTAATTTGATTCAAATTTGATTTGAAAAATTTAGCTAAAACTTAAGCTAATGAAATTAAGTTACAATTAGCCTATGACTGATTATCATGGTTTTCTAGACATACAAACTTTAAATGCCAATCTCCATCTTACCTGATATTTGCATGTTTTTTAATAAAGTTCATTTAAACTGCAAAGTGGGATGAAAAACCAATTTGATCTAAAGGAGATCCGATAGTTTTCACCCAAGAAAGAAATCATATGCCTTGTTGAATCAATAGTCTGGATGACCATAACTACATTGTAAAGAAAGAATGCTACGAAGAAACATATGAGAACAGCAAACAACAAGGGATCATTTGCAGATGTGAGCACAGTTTTAATTATTAGTTGCTTTCAAAAAAGGAGAGCACCCGTTTGCCTGATGCTTTTCCGGGAATCAGCACTCTCCGCAAAAAATGTACAAAGACATAACAGTATTTGAAAATCAAACTTGTTTATATCTCATACTGTGATCCTTTCTAAAATCTTATAAGCCATTTACAGTAGATAAAAGTTTTATTTTCAATTTTGCTGTTGTGTTCTTTAGTTATTGTATATGTATTGCATTCGGACTCCACAAATATGCACTAATTAGCAAAAATCAAGCCAAAAATAAACAAAACTCACCAGAAGTCCTAATTTATTTACTACTTATTCTAAAAATCAGGCATACCTTGTTTACATAATTAAAGTCTATTTTTTCGTATCTGTAAAATCTCTTTGCTTTCTGGCCCTCGGTCCTTTTCGTTTAGCGATCGCACCCGCACAAGCCTGCACACACGCACGTTAAATTGCACGTGCCTTTAATCACACGCGCAAACAGCTATTTTTGCAGTTTTCTGTTAACATCAATTTCCCGTAGTCTCATGATTGTTTACCCTTTTCCCTTGTCCTATTACCAATTTCATCAGGTTGGCACTTTGTTTGCATGTGCGAATTGCCACACACAGGTAATTTTGCTCACGAAAAGGACTGGACCCTCTATCTTGAAAAACCCAAAAAGGCGTTAAGCATGGATAGTTTAGAAGAGACTTTTCCTTAACTACCCTACCGCACGAATTTGTAATGAAAATAATGTAATATATTTGTTTGTTAATTTGTATTAGCAAACTTTTTTCTTCTGATGTTTCTTGTAAAATTGCGCTAAATTCGTCAACATTATTCATAATTTATTCATTTATATATTTATTCAATAACCCTGGTATATCTCCACTATTTAGAAGGAAAGCCAAACATATAGAACTTTCATTCAAAATGTGCATGGATCATATATTATATAGGCAATATGGACAGCGGAAGTAATTCTTGATTTAAACATGATGTCTTTTAATTGAACAACTAGAATATATTTGCCATCGATAGGGGCTTTAAGTCAGCGAAGGATTTAACCCCTTTGTTTAGTCGCTTTTCAAAGGCCTCTTAATAATGTCAAATTTGATTGAATGCAAGCATTTACCTTTTCGAAACTTTTTACATTCGGGTAGCATAACTGAACATACCCAAGGTCAAGGTAATTTCTCGCGACTTAGCAACTGGTGAGGCTACTCCATTTCCTTTCTCAACAAAATGGCGGGAAGTTTTAGAAAAAGACTGGATCGACTATTCTATTATTTCTTGTTATTGACTAACTGCGGCCAGCCAATAAACTGGCGCGAGCACTTTGTTATTGTATTTTGGCGGTAAAATTCAAGCATTCCGTAGCCGGGAATGGAACACAAAGCCGTGTCACTGTTAAGTTATGAGCTAGGAGCCGCAAAAACATCAATTTATCCCAGACAATGTCATTTGGACGTTTTTATTTAGAATGCTATCAGAATGTTAGAAAAAAAATCAAGAATGCTACTGTAAATAATTCCTCCGAAATCTCAGAAAAGTTTTCCAATCTTTACCTTCAAATTATTTCGATACAGAGTTTAACAGTCAAATCAATAATATTCAACAGTGTCTTTTACTACAACCAGTTGCTGAAATATTTTAAAATTTGCAGCGCGAGGTGCGTTTTTAGGCCACAGAAGAATTGACTTCATCGCCGTTATTACGTACGTAACAGCTGTACTAGTAGCCCAATATTCATATCCGATTTCACTGTTAATAACGATAATAAGAGCAAAATTATCAGTGAAAAGTGGGAAGCACACTTACTCGCAACCATGTTATTCTTTAAAATCCATTCTGTTCTGCATCCTAGAGAATTATTGTCCAAATGTTGCAGGGATGCAGGCGTGAACGAAGGCATCCTCTAACGGACATACTGAAATGGCCTCTCTTTGAATCCGAGGTTAAATAAAAGGCGCCAAACCGAACTGAAGAGTTCACGTGTCAGTTTTGCATTACATGGGATTTCTTATCAAAATCATCAGCATTAGATTAGAACCAGTGGCGGACTGGCCCCCTATAAAATCTAGAGAAAAGGGCCCCATCTGTGCAGAAAAAGGGCCCCATTTTATGAATATGAGGCCTAACGGTACCCTATTACGAATGATAAACGTCATGGATGACATTAAAACTGTGGTAGAGTATATTTTCATGGCATGTGGTTGTAGAAAGGATTGGGTTAAAATTAAATTGTGATGTTTTTAACTCGAAAATGATTTGTGTAGGTTATGAAAGGGAAATAGGGATTTTGACCCTTTAATATTATGGAATTCGCTGTCATTTCTATTTGTCGTAGACCCAGGTGCAGTTCACTTTGATAAATGCCTGTGGCAAGGGTCGAAGCTAGCAACAAAGTAATGGAGTTGTGATTCAGTAGTTAACTTTAAAATAAAACTCCGGCGTTAACTTTCTCTTTTACTCAAGCCATGGCATTAAGTTAATGCAATGCAAAATCTAGTTTTAACACGAACGGGTAAAGGTATTGATTGTCTCATGGAATGTAAAGTTGACATAAAAAAGGTGTCAACAAAATGACAAGTATTAGCTAAATTGCACATAATGGACCAATAAACTTTGAGTCGCAAGTGGTTTTCAGAAAAGAAGTCAAGATTGTTGCAAAAGGAGGTCAGGACTGATTACTGGTTTCTTGGAATGCAACGGAAAGAAATGCAGCTTCTGGTAGAATTTGATTCAAATGGTTTTCGAAATGATAAACCTAGCAGTTTTGTCTACTGAAATACAGACAGCAAACTATTTGTAGTGGATGATTACCAAAAATGAAAGGGAACCTTCTTGTTATGATTTAGCTACGATTTTCATAGCATTCAGAAATGAAATTCGTGTACAGCTGTCTAGAAAATGAATTTGATGAAAATATCTTTAAGCTGGCCACAACTGTTACCAAAGAATATCTGATAGTGATAATAAGAAAGCTTAATCTCCATTTCGAAGTAGTTCCTTGTGATAATAAGAAAGCTTAATCTCCAAATTCTGAGCCAGTCCGCCACTGATTAGAACCATCTGGAAATAAAAGTAACGGCCATAGTACAATTTGACAACAGGAACCGCGATGTAATATGCAATAAGCAACAAGTGGCAATTCTAGCTAGAGGAAATTGTGTAAGTGGCGTTTCATAAAATGCTATGTAGGTTTATTCTGATGCCTGACAAAAATGGACCACCCTTATATTAGGCTCAGAGATGCCATGGTCTACTTCTATTCAGAAGTCGTTATATAAAAATCTCTTATAAGAGTCTGGTACTCAGAGTAAGGAACCATGGCACTATCCTTTTCATGATAAATAGGGTATATTATTTCTAAGCGTTTCACAACAGCTTAATATAGTTTTTATGTTCAATCATTAAAAATATTCGCAGGTGATGGGTGTCTTTTGTTAACTATATTTTGCCATCTATGAAAGAGTTGCCTTTGGAGATAGTAGAATAGTAGAATTTTCAAAAGCAACTTTATGATTGCATGAAATATAAAAGAGGAATTCCCTTTCATTTATTTGTACTACAACTAAGATTTTGGAGTGTTATGTTCGACTCTATTTCAACACAAATTTGATTAAAATTGGATCCCCAACGATATTTGTTTTAGTTTTCAACATAAATGTATGTATAATCATATATATTTATACATTATTAGTGCTTCAGAATTTGGTAAGCAGCAGTTATGTTAGTTGAAGTAAATTTTTTGAATATGCTTCATAGAAATCTAGATTTATTAAGTGGAGTGTTGGCAAAATCCTGATGCAAGTTATATTTCAATCTCACACCAAATCCACTCTTCGTAGTTGTTCAATATTGCTGCCATCCTACTTTCATAATTTTGATTTTTGATGCAGTGCTATCGGAATAAAATTCATCTTGGGAGGGGGCTCATACTAAAGTTTGACAATTATTGGGGGAGCTCATAACCCCAAACCCTCAGCTGGATTGTGAGACAGTCAACTTTTTTTCTGGATCCGCCCCTGGCTGCCAGTGACATGAACCACGATCTGGAGTTGATAAGTCAATGGGCTCATGATTGGAGGATGTCGTTTAATCCTGATCCGCAAAAAAAA
Organism: Nemopilema nomurai; assembly: GCA_003864495.1. NCBI lineage: Eukaryota > Metazoa > Cnidaria > Scyphozoa > Rhizostomeae > Rhizostomatidae > Nemopilema > Nemopilema nomurai. The sequence goes on from ML133484.1 coordinate 21,344, forward strand.
GCTGTGGAACTAATTTTTTCAAAAAAAAATTAACTTGATCATCAAGAAACTCTCTTTGATAATATTCCGGTAATGGAAGTAGATAAACATAAACATTTAGGAATTATACTAAATTCAAAATTGCCTTTCCCTACCCATATCAAATCGGCTATCTCCAAAACTGGAAAGAGTATTGGCTTGCTGAAATATCTATATCTATATATAAGCTCTCTGTGCACCATATTCCACCAAAGGTATGCGAATTCAATTCGAGTCTGTTCAGTATTCTGCTGCGCGAGTAGTCTGTATATTTGGCTTTCATGACCCAGTAGGTTTATCATATCTCATTCAACTCAGGGTTGGTCTCAGTAAATTGAATTTTCACAAATTTAGAAATAACTTTAAGGATACCATAAATCCCATGTGCCCTACGAACGATGGTATTTAGGATACGGAACACTTTTTGTTGCTTTGCCCTTCCCTTGTAGTACCACGTAGAGACCTTCTCGCTGGAGTTTCTGCTTTAATACGACCATATGGATATACCGATCTCCAAAATAGTCTTTTAATGCAGATTTTTCGTATGGTGATAAAAATTTCCCAGATGAAGTTAATAAAGATATACTCCTGCTAACGGTTAAATTCATCCACAAATCTGGTCGATTTGATTAGAAAAATTCAAACTCCGTTATAAGTCATAAATCTACAGCCACCATCTCCCATGTTCTATGTTCCTTTTTTCCCATCTTTTATTTTTAGTCGTGGATTTTTAAAGTCTACCTCCAATTGGATGCTACGCAGTAGTTGCGATGATACCTAAACCTCCCTTCTTAAATTCGAATTGATCACAGAAATTTATCTTGGAATGTTATTTGAGACAGACTATAGCCCCGGGGTAGTCATAGTCTTTTGCTCCTTGGGGTATCGTCCGAGTAGTATTGTAAAGTAATTTTGTAAATAGCGTAGCTTGTATTTATGTCTTGTAACTTTTTAATGAATATAAAAAAATTGATACCAGATCAACTACAATACCGGACTTTGAAACTTGAAAGTGTTCTGTGGGGACTTGAGAATTCAAAATATAAAAGATCTAAAAATTTATGGCATTCATATCTTGGAAAGGTCATCAAATAAGTTTTTGCACCAAAATTCTTGTTTCAAAAATTGCTTTAACATAGAATCTTGTACAATCACATTCTTCTTAGCTAATCCTGTGAGTTTCAACTTCTACTAGTTTCAAGTTCGATTTCCTTTTTGCAAGCGCAATATTTACAAACTTTGCACTCTGCATGCGTTCCCTTTTCCGTTCTCTTTATATACTGCTCCTCGTACTTAACATCTCATCTAGGATTGCAGAATGTCTTTTTTGCCGTGTCAAAACTGCAACGTAAAAAAGTATGAAGACAGGACTTGCCTTATACAGATATAAAGCCTCCTCGTCTTCTTCTCCAAGGGGGTCTTCCAACCCATAGCCACAAATGCAGTCTTTCTATTTCCGTTTTTGTTGCTAGTTATTTATTCAAATATACCGGCCATGGTACCCTCTTTTCGAATGCGCCACCCACATCTAAAGAGAAAAGAGGTGCAAAATGATTAGAGCGTTGATCATAAGAAGAAAATCTTTCTAAGAATAAGTTGAATTTGCGAGACTTTTACGGGGTCACGGAGTAGAAGGTTTTGTTTCGCCTTTCTGTGTTCACAACCAGTGTGTACTAATCATTGCTCCTTTGTAATGTCACTGGCTTCCACAGCTGAAGGTTGACCCTTTCACCTTCATCCCAAAACTGTATGAGACTTCATTCCAAATGTCTTCAAATGTTCCGTCTTTAAAATAATGCTTTTCCTTTTCAATTATCCCATTCTTTACCTAACTGACTTATGTTCTTTCATTATAAATTCAAGGAAGGTGATCTCAAGTCAAACAAATTAAAATAAGACACGGCTAAATATACCAAAGTTATATTTAAAAGTGCCAAAATTTTATTAGTACCTGGTTTAGGTAATAGCCAGAAACAAGTGGTCCCTCAAACTTCTTTGCGTCGACTCTCTTGGCTCCAAACAATACGTAAGAGTACTTGTGACTGTTACAAAACATTATCTGAACTACAACCTCTTCCCACCCACCCCCTTGTCTACAAAACGACATGATTCGTGAAACTAAGCGTTGAACATTGAAAGAGGAAGGTGATTAAAGATAAAAAACAGCCTAAGATGCCTGAAAAGCGTTTATCAACGTCCAAATACCCTAGCCCAAGTGAAGAATGAAGACGTGAGGACAACTGAACGCATGAGATACTTGCAACTTTATCAATTAACGGGGCCTAGAGAGAATACAACGAAACAAATTGCTTGGCTACTTACCACCTCTCTCAGGTTAGAAGATGTTGTAACTCGTCCTGAAAAGCCTCAGCATACCTTTCAAACCGTCGTCCTGAATTCCCAACTATGCTCAAAGGAAGAAAGAAAATACTTAGCATCGAAAGCCAGAGGAAGCATAAGGCAAATCAAATATAACCACTAACACTAGGTGTAGTCGCTCCTAATCATTGGTTGATTCGTAAAAATCGCATTACCCGTGGATATCTCGTCGAGATATGCCTATTCAATGCTGCTGCGTATGTAGCCCACGAGCTAAGGTCATACTAGAGCGTTGAACGGAGGACTGTCATCACAAATAACACAATAACCTAAGGCACCTGAAACGACGTTTCTCATCACCCCTATGCCCCACTTCAAAGTGATGAATGGTGTAGAGCACCGTCATGCGAAACAGGTAGGAAACAAACTACCTAAATTATCATTTACAATTACTTTAATCATTACTTTAATTCTGACTATAATTACCATTACGTTATTTGTAGTCGTTCCAAACTATTGGTTAAATTGCAAAGTTAGTCCCCGTGAATATCCCTAGACCTCGTTCGAGATACGCCTATTCAATGCCGCTGCGTATCAAGCCAATGGGCTGAGGTCATACTTGAGCGTTGAACGGGGAACTGTGATCACAATTAACACAATAACCTAAGGCACCTGAAACGACGTTTCTCATCACCCCTATGCCCCTGTTCAAGGTGATGGATGGTGTAGAGCACCGTCATGCGAAACAGGTAGGAAACAAACTACCTAAATTACCATTTACAAATACTTTAATCATTACTTTAATTCTGACTATAATTACCATTACGTTATTTGTAGTCGTTCCAAATCATTGGTTAAATTGCAAAGTTAGTCCCCGTGAATATCCCTAGACCTCGTTCGAGATACGCCTATTCAATGCTGCTGCGTATCAAGCCAATGGGCTGAGGTCATACTTGAGCGTTGAACGGGGGACTGTGATCACAAATAACACAATAACCTAAGGCACCTGAAACCACGTTTCTCATCGCCCCTATGCCCCACTTCAAGGCAATGAATGGTGATGGAACACCGTCATGCGAAACAGGTAAGAACTAAACTACCTAAATTATCATTTACAATTACTTTAATCATTACTTTAATTCTGACTATAATTACCATTACGTTATTTGTAGTCGTTCCAAACTATTGGTTAAATTGCAAAGTTAGTCCCCGTGAATATCCCTAGACCTCGTTCGAGATACGCCTATTCAATGCTGCTGCGTATCAAGCCAATGGGCTGAGGTCATACTTGAGCGTTGAACGGGGGACTGTGATCACAAATAACACAATAACCTAAGGCACCTGAAACGACGTTTCTCATCACCCCTATGCCCCACTTCAAGGTGATGAATGGTGTAGAGCACCGTCATGCGAAACAGGTAGGAAACAAACTACCTAAATTACCATTTACAAATACTTTAATCATTACTTTAATTCTGACTATAATTAGCATTACGTTATTTGTAGTTAGTCCCCGTGAATATCCCTAGACCTCGTTCGAGATACGCCTATTCAATGCTGCTGCGTATCAAGCCAATGGGCTGAGGTCATACTTGAGCGTTGAACGGGGAACTGTGATCACAATTAACACAATAACCTAAGGCACCTGAAACGACGTTTCTCATCACCCCTATGCCCCTGTTCAAGGTGATGGATGGTGTAGAGCACCGTCATGCGAAACAGGTAGGAAACAAACTACCTGAATTACCATTTACAAATACTTTAATCATTACTTTAATTCTGACTATAATTACCATTACGTTATTTGTATTCGTTCCAAACTATTGGTTAAATTGCAAAGTTAGTCCCCGTGAATATCCCTAGACCTCGTTCGAGATACGCCTATTCAATGCTGCTGCGTATCAAGCCAATGGGCTGAGGTCATACTTGAGCGTTGAACGGGGGACTGTGATCACAAATAACACAATAACCTAAGGCACCTGAAACGACGTTTCTCATCACCCCTATGCCCCACTTCAAGGTGATGAATGGTGTAGAGCACCGTCATGCGAAACAGGTAGGAAACAAACTACCTAAATTACCATTTACAAATACTTTAATCATTACTTTAATTCTGACTATAATTAGCATTACGTTATTTGTAGTTAGTCCCCGTGAATATCCCTAGACCTCGTTCGAGATACGCCTATTCAATGCTGCTGCGTATCAAGCCAATGGGCTGAGGTCATACAAGAGCGTTGAACGGGGACTGTGATCACAAAAAACACAATAACCTAAGACACCTGAAACCACGTTTCTCACCGCCCCTATGCCCCACTTCAAGGCAATGAATGGTGATGGAACACCGTCATGCGAAACAGGTAGGAAACAAACTACCCAAGTTACTACCTATCACTATGATACATGTAGTTGTTCCAAATTGTTGGTTTATTGGTAAAAACTCTCCCACTTGGTATCGCATAACCGTCCTACGATACCTATTCAATGTTCTTGTGTACTGACCGAGGGGCCATAGTCGGTACTAAACAATGAACTGGGGATTGTAATTACAAAAACACAACAACCAAGGCACCTGAAACGACGTTTCTCATCGCCCCTATGCCCCACTTCAAGGCGATGAATGGTGATCGAACACCGTCATGCGAAACAGGTAGGAAACAAACTACCCAAGTTACTACCTATCACTATGATACATGTAGTTGTTCCAAATTGTTGGTTTATTGGTAAAAACTCTCCCACTTGGTATCGCATAACCGTCCTACGATACCTATTCAATGTTCTTGTGTACTGACCGAGGGGCCATAGTCGGTACTAAACAATGAACTGGGGATTGTAATTACAAAAACACAACAACCTAAGGCACCTGAAACGACGTTTCTCATCGCCCCTATGCCCCACTTCAAGGCGATGAATGGTGATCGAACACCGTCATGCGAAACAGGTAGGAAACAAACTACCCAAGTTACTACCTATCACTATGATACATGTAGTTGTTCCAAATTGTTGGTTTATTGGTAAAATCTCTCCCACTTGGTATCGCATAACCGTCCTACGATACCTACTTAATGTTCTTGTGTACTGACCGAGGGGCCATAGTCGGTACTAAACAATGAACTGGGGATTGTGATTACAAAAACACAACAACCTAAGGCACCTGAAACGACGTTTCTCATCGCCCCTATGCCCCACTTCAAGGCGATGAATGGTGATCGAACACCGTCATGCGAAACAGGTAGGAAACAAACTACCCAAGTTACTACCTATCACTATGATACATGTAGATGCTCCAAATTGTTGGTTTATTGGTAAAAACTCTCCCACTTGGTATCGCATAACCGTCCTACGATACTTACTCAATGTTCTTGTGTACTGATCGAGGGGCAATAGTAGGTACTAAACAATGAACTGGGGATTGTGATTACAAAAACACAACAACCTAAGGCACCTGAAACGACGTTTCTCACCGCCCCTATGTCCCACTTCAAGGCGATGAATGGTGGTGGACAACCGTCATGCGAAACAGGTAGGAAACAAACTATCCAAGTTACTACCTATTACTATGATACATGTAGTTGTTCCAAATTGTTGGTTTATTGGTAAAATCTCTCCCACTTGGTATCGCATAACCGTCCTACGATACCTGCTTAATGTTCTTGTGTACTGACCGAGGGGCCATAGTCGGTACTAAACAATGAACTGGGGATTGTGATTACAAAAACACAACAACCTAAGGCACCTGAAACGACGTTTCTCATCGCCCCTATGCCCCATTTCAAGGCGATGAATGGTGATCGAACACCGTCATGCGAAACAGGTAGGAAACAAACTACCCAAGTTACTACTGATCACTATGATACATGTAGTTGTTCCAAATTGTTGGTTTATTGGTAAAATCTCTCCCACTTGGTATCGCATAACCGTCCTACGATACCTGCTTAATGTTCTTGTGTACTGACCGAGGGTCCATAGTCGGTACTAAACAATGAACTGGGGATTGTGATTACAAAAACACAACAACCTAAGGCACCTGAAACGACGTTTCTCATCGCCCCTATGCCCCACTTCAAGGCGATGAATGGTGATCGAACACCGTCATGCGAAACAGGTAGGAAACAAACTACCCAAGTTACTACCTATCACTATGATAAATGTAGTTGCTCCAAATTGTTGGTTTATTGGTAAAAACTCTCCCACTTGGTATCGCATAACCGTCCTACGATACTACTCAATGTTCTTGTGTACTGATCGAGGGGCAATAGTAGGTACTAAACAATGAACTGGGGATTGTGATTACAAAAACACAACAACCTAAGGCACCTGAAACGACGTTTCTCACCGCCCCTATGTCCCACTTCAAGGCGATGAATGGTGGTGGACAACCGTCATGCGAAACAGGTAGGAAACAAACTATCCAAACTAATGCTTATAATAAGCAAAACAACAATATAAAAAAATGAAAGCGGCGCTAGTGAGCAAAACCACTCACTGTTTTTCCGGATGAAAATTTTTCCAAAATTATCCATTTCCGTCCCTTGGAGTCTATCCTCGCCATCCGCCAACTAAAGACGAAAAAACAGAATGGTTAAGATCAATAAGTGAGATGTTATAAAGGTGAAATATTTTCTGTATACTGTTTTCCGATTTACTTGTCAATGTACATCCTTAGACCTGTCGAGATTCCTATTAACAGTGTTCAGACAGGACGGGCAATCGTCAGTACTTATCACTGAACAGCGAACCATAATTGCAAACAGGACAAGAACTTAGGCATCCTGAAACTGTGCTAATCATCGCCCTTTTCCCTTCGGAACAATGAATCGTGTGATATTACTGGCCCTGTCAAGTCATTTGTAAATAACGAAGCCTTTCTTTCAGTTTTGCAATTGCCTCTTAATAAAGAACCAAGCTTAGATTAGGCATAGCATATGCATTTAAAGAGCCACTGATATCCTGTTCACTTTAATGGCTGGCTTTTGATGCCAATTTGTTAGAATGTGTACTTGTCTTTCATTTCAGTCTTTCCTACAAGCAACTATTTGGTTACAAACAAATTGTGCATTGTAGTACTTGTTATTCTTTCATGTATATTTTGTCTAGTCCCACTTTCCAACTGGAGGGAAGAATCAAAAAATTAAGTGATCGACCGTCCAAATTTTAATTATGAACTGCCTCATTATTTGATTATTAAATAATTATTATATTGGTTGTCATCTCATCAAAAAACCACTAGAAATTGTGACAATTCTTGCTAACCTGGGCATAAGATTGATTCGTCTGTCTATGTCATTGGCTAAATAATGGAAGTTCTTCAACACCCTGTTACCCACATTGCAAATATCTAATTACGTGGAAAGGGCTCCAAACATTCTAACTTTGTGTATACTCATTGTTATTCACAAATTAGTTTGTGTTTTGTTTAGTGACCCAACTTGGCCTTGCTGTAACTGCATGCAACTTAACAGAAACTTCACTCTTCAATCATATTCTTTTATGCATGATTCTTCAATTAAGTGCCAGTTACGTATACAACCATTTAAATCCTGCTTATGACTCCTTGCTTAGGTCCATTTAACTTAGTATGTCTAAATAAAATTGTAATCTTTCAAAAATTAAAATATTTTTATATAAGATACTAGCAGAAATATCACTGAAGAACACTGATGAAATATCAAATTCCATTGAATTTATCAAATTTGATTTAAAATCTTGATTTAATTTGATTCAAATTTGATTTGAAAAATTTAGCTAAAACTTAAGCTAATGAAATTAAGTTACAATTAGCCTATGACTGATTATCATGGTTTTCTAGACATACAAACTTTAAATGCCAATCTCCATCTTACCTGATATTTGCATGTTTTTTAATAAAATTTCTGCAAAGTGGGATGAAAAACCAATTTGATCTAAAGGAGATCCGATAGTTTTCACCCAAGAAAGAAATCATATGCCTTGTTGAATCAATAGTCTGGATGACCATAACTACATTGTAAAGAAAGAATGCTACGAAGAAACATATGAGAACAGCAAACAACAAGGGATCATTTGCAGATGTGAGCACAGTTTTAATTATTAGTTGCTTTCAAAAAAGGAGAGCACCCGTTTGCCTGATGCTTTTCCGGGAATCAGCACTCTCCGCAAAAAATGTACAAAGACATAACAGTATTTGAAAATCAAACTTGTTTATATCTCATACTGTGATCCTTTCTAAAATCTTATAAGCCATTTACAGTAGATAAAAGTTTTATTTTCAATTTTGCTGTTGTGTTCTTTAGTTATTGTATATGTATTGCATTCGGACTCCACAAATATGCACTAATTAGCAAAAATCAAGCCAAAAATAAACAAAACTCACCAGAAGTCCTAATTTATTTACTACTTATTCTAAAAATCAGGCATACCTTGTTTACATAATTAAAGTCTATTTTTTCGTATCTGTAAAATCTCTTTGCTTTCTGGCCCTCGGTCCTTTTCGTTTAGCGATCGCACCCGCACAAGCCTGCACACACGCACGTTAAATTGCACGTGCCTTTAATCACACGCGCAAACAGCTATTTTTGCAGTTTTCTGTTAACATCAATTTCCCGTAGTCTCATGATTGTTTACCCTTTTCCCTTGTCCTATTACCAATTTCATCAGGTTGGCACTTTGTTTGCATGTGCGAATTGCCACACACAGGTAATTTTGCTCACGAAAAGGACTGGACCCTCTATCTTGAAAAACCCAAAAAGGCGTTAAGCATGGATAGTTTAGAAGAGACTTTTCCTTAACTACCCTACCGCACGAATTTGTAATGAAAATAATGTAATATATTTGTTTGTTAATTTGTATTAGCAAACTTTTTTCTTCTGATGTTTCTTGTAAAATTGCGCTAAATTCGTCAACATTATTCATAATTTATTCATTTATATATTTATTCAATAACCCTGGTATATCTCCACTATTTAGAAGGAAAGCCAAACATATAGAACTTTCATTCAAAATGTGCATGGATCAGATATTATATAGGCAATATGGACAGCGGAAGTAATTCTTGATTTAAACATGATGTCTTTTAATTGAACAACTAGAATATATTTGCCATCGATAGGGGCTTTAAGTCAGCGAAGGATTTAACCCCTTTGTTTAGTCGCTTTTCAAAGGCCTCTTAATAATGTCAAATTTGATTGAATGCAAGCATTTACCTTTTCGAAACTTTTTACATTCGGGTAGCATAACTGAACATACCAAGGTCAAGGTAATTTCTCGCGACTTAGCAACTGGTGAGGCTACTCCATTTCCTTTCTCAACAAAATGGCGGGAAGTTTTAGAAAAAGACTGGATCGACTATTCTATTATTTCTTGTTATTGACTAACTGCGGCCAGCCAATAAACTGGCGCGAGCACTTTGTTATTGTATTTTGGCGGTAAAATTCAAGCATTCCGTAGCCGGGAATGGAACACAAAGCCGTGTCACTGTTAAGTTATGAGCTAGGAGCCGCAAAAACATCAATTTATCCCAGACAATGTCATTTGGACGTTTTTATTTAGAATGCTATCAGAATGTTAGAAAAAAAATCAAGAATGCTACTGTAAATAATTCCTCCGAAATCTCAGAAAAGTTTTCCAATCTTTACCTTCAAATTATTTCGATACAGAGTTTAACAGTCAAATCAATAATATTCAACAGTGTCTTTTACTACAACCAGTTGCTGAAATATTTTAAAATTTGCAGCGCGAGGTGCGTTTTTAGGCCACAGAAGAATTGACTTCATCGCCGTTATTACGTACGTAACAGCTGTACTAGTAGCCCAATATTCATATCCGATTTCACTGTTAATAACGATAATAAGAGCAAAATTATCAGTGAAAAGTGGGAAGCACACTTACTCGCAACCATGTTATTCTTTAAAATCCATTCTGTTCTGCATCCTAGAGAATTATTGTCCAAATGTTGCAGGGATGCAGGCGTGAACGAAGGCATCCTCTAACGGACATACTGAAATGGCCTCTCTTTGAATCCGAGGTTAAATAAAAGGCGCCAAACCGAACTGAAGAGTTCACGTGTCAGTTTTGCATTACATGGGATTTCTTATCAAAATCATCAGCATTAGATTAGAACCAGTGGCGGACTGGCCCCCTATAAAATCTAGAGAAAAGGGCCCCATCTGTGCAGAAAAAGGGCCCCATTTTATGAATATGAGGCCTAACGGTACCCTATTACGAATGATAAACGTCATGGATGACATTAAAACTGTGGTAGAGTATATTTTCATGGCATGTGGTTGTAGAAAGGATTGGGTTAAAATTAAATTGTGATGTTTTTAACTCGAAAATGATTTGTGTAGGTTATGAATAGGAAATAGGGATTTTGACCCTTTAATATTATGGAATTCGCTGTCATTTCTATTTGTCGTAGACCCAGGTGCAGTTCACTTTGATAAATGCCTGTGGCAAGGGTCGAAGCTAGCAACAAAGTAATGGAGTTGTGATTCAGTAGTTAACTTTAAAATAAAACTCCGGCGTTAACTTTCTCTTTTACTCAAGCCATGGCATTAAGTTAATGCAATGCAAAATCTAGTTTTAACACGAACGGGTAAAGGTATTGATTGTCTCATGGAATGTAAAGTTGACATAAAAAAGGTGTCAACAAAAATGACAAGTATTAGCTAAATTGCACATAATGGACCAATAAACTTTGAGTCGCAAGTGGTTTTCAGAAAAGAAGTCAAGATTGTTGCAAAAGGAGGTCAGGACTGATTACTGGTTTCTTGGAATGCAACGGAAAGAAATGCAGCTTCTGGTAGAATTTGATTCAAATGGTTTTCGAAATGATAAACCTAGCAGTTTTGTCTACTGAAATACAGACAGCAAACTATTTGTAGTGGATGATTACCAAAAATGAAAGGGAACCTTCTTGTTATGATTTAGCTACGATTTTCATAGCATTCAGAAATGAAATTCGTGTACAGCTGTCTAGAAAATGAATTTGATGAAAATATCTTTAAGCTGGCCACAACTGTTACCAAAGAATATCTGATAGTGATAATAAGAAAGCTTAATCTCCATTTCGAAGTAGTTCCTTGTGATAATAAGAAAGCTTAATCTCCAAATTCTGAGCCAGTCCGCCACTGATTAGAACCATCTGGAAATAAAAGTAACGGCCATAGTACAATTTGACAACAGGAACCGCGATGTAATATGCAATAAGCAACAAGTGGCAATTCTAGCTAGAGGAAATTGTGTAAGTGGCGTTTCATAAAATGCTATGTAGGTTTATTCTGATGCCTGACAAAAATGGACCACCCTTATATTAGGCTCAGAGATGCCATGGTCTACTTCTATTCAGAAGTCGTTATATAAAAATCTCTTATAAGAGTCTGGTACTCAGAGTAAGGAACCATGGCACTATCCTTTTCATGATAAATAGGGTATATTATTTCTAAGCGTTTCACAACAGCTTAATATAGTTTTTATGTTCAATCATTAAAAATATTCGCAGGTGATGGGTGTCTTTTGTTAACTATATTTTGCCATCTATGAAAGAGTTGCCTTTGGAGATAGTAGAATAGTAGAATTTTCAAAAGCAACTTTATGATTGCATGAAATATAAAAGAGGAATTCCCTTTCATTTATTTGTACTACAACTAAGATTTTGGAGTGTTATGTTCGACTCTATTTCAACACAAATTTGATTAAAATTGGATCCCCAACGATATTTGTTTTAGTTTTCAACATAAATGTATGTATAATCATATATATTTATACATTATTAGTGCTTCAGAATTTGGTAAGCAGCAGTTATGTTAGTTGAAGTAAATTTTTTGAATATGCTTCATAGAAATCTAGATTTATTAAGTGGAGTGTTGGCAAAATCCTGATGCAAGTTATATTTCAATCTCACACCAAATCCACTCTTCGTAGTTGTTCAATATTGCTGCCATCCTACTTTCATAATTTTGATTTTTGATGCAGTGCTATCGGAATAAAATTCATCTTGGGAGGGGGCTCATACTAAAGTTTGACAATTATTGGGGGAGCTCATAACCCCAAACCCTCAGCTGGATTGTGAGACAGTCAACTTTTTTTCTGGATCCGCCCCTGGCTGCCAGTGACATGAACCACGATCTGGAGTTGATAAGTCAATGGGCTCATGATTGGAGGATGTCGTTTAATCCTGATCCGCAAAAAAAAGCTGTGGAACTAATTTTTTCAAGAAAAAAATTAACTTGATCATCAAGAAACTCTCTTTGATAATATTCCGGTAATGGAAGTAGATAAACATAAACATTTAGGAATTATACTAAATTCAAAATTGCCTTTCCCTACCCATATCAAATCGGCTATCTCCAAAACTGGAAAGAGTATTGGCTTGCTGAAATATCTATATCTATATATAAGCTCTCTGTGCACCATATTCCACCAAAGGTATGCGAATTCAATTCGAGTCTGTTCAGTATTCTGCTGCGCGAGTAGTCTGTATATTTGGCTTTCATGACCCAGTAGGTTTATCATATCTCATTCAACTCAGGGTTGGTCTCAGTAAATTGAATTTTCACAAATTTAGAAATAACTTTAAGGATACCATAAATCCCATGTGCCCTACGAACGATGGTATTTAGGATACGGAACACTTTTTGTTGCTTTGCCCTTCCCTTGTAGTACCACGTAGAGACCTTCTCGCTGGAGTTTCTGCTTTAATACGACCATATGGATATACCGATCTCCAAAATAGTCTTTTAATGCAGATTTTTCGTATGGTGATAAAAATTTCCCAGATGAAGTTAATAAAGATATACTCCTGCTAACGGTTAAATTCATCCACAAATCTGGTCGATTTGATTAGAAAAATTCAAACTCCGTTATAAGTCATAAATCTACAGCCACCATCTCCCATGTTCTATGTTCCTTTTTTCCCATCTTTTATTTTTAGTCGTGGATTTTTAAAGTCTACCTCCAATTGGATGCTACGCAGTAGTTGCGATGATACCTAAACCTCCCTTCTTAAATTCGAATTGATCACAGAAATTTATCTTGGAATGTTATTTGAGACAGACTATAGCCCCGGGGTAGTCATAGTCTTTTGCTCCTTGGGGTATCGTCCGAGTAGTATTGTAAAGTAATTTTGTAAATAGCGTAGCTTGTATTTATGTCTTGTAACTTTTTAATGAATATAAAAAAATTGATACCAGATCAACTACAATACCGGACTTTGAAACTTGAAAGTGTTCTGTGGGGACTTGAGAATTCAAAATATAAAAGATCTAAAAATTTATGGCATTCATATCTTGGAAAGGTCATCAAATAAGTTTTTGCACCAAAATTCTTGTTTCAAAAATTGCTTTAACATAGAATCTTGTACAATCACATTCTTCTTAGCTAATCCTGTGAGTTTCAACTTCTACTAGTTTCAAGTTCGATTTCCTTTTTGCAAGCGCAATATTTACAAACTTTGCACTCTGCATGCGTTCCCTTTTCCGTTCTCTTTATATACTGCTCCTCGTACTTAACATCTCATCTAGGATTGCAGAATGTCTTTTTTGCCGTGTCAAAACTGCAACGTAAAAAAGTATGAAGACAGGACTTGCCTTATACAGATATAAAGCCTCCTCGTCTTCTTCTCCAAGGGGGTCTTCCAACCCATAGCCACAAATGCAGTCTTTCTATTTCCGTTTTTGTTGCTAGTTATTTATTCAAATATACCGGCCATGGTACCCTCTTTTCGAATGCGCCACCCACATCTAAAGAGAAAAGAGGTGCAAAATGATTAGAGCGTTGATCATAAGAAGAAAATCTTTCTAAGAATAAGTTGAATTTGCGAGACTTTTACGGGGTCACGGAGTAGAAGGTTTCGTTTCGCCTTTCTGTGTTCACAACCAGTGTGTACTAATCATTGCTCCTTTGTAATGTCACTGGCTTCCACAGCTGAAGGTTGACCCTTTCACCTTCATCCCAAAACTGTATGAGACTTCATTCCAAATGTCTTCAAATGTTCCGTCTTTAAAATAATGCTTTTCCTTTCAATATCCCATTCTTTGACCTAACTGACTTATGTTCTTTCATTATAAATTCAAGGAAGGTGATCTCAAGTCAAACAAATTAAATAAAGACACGGCTAAATATACCAAAGTTATATTTAAAAGTGCCAAAATTTTATTAGTACCTGGTTTAGGTAATAGCCAGAAACAACTGGTCCCTCAAACTTCTTTGCGTCGACTCTCTTGGCTCCAAACAATACGTAAGAGTACTTGTGATTGTTAAAAAACATTATCTGAACTACAACCTCTTCCCGCTCAACCCATTGTCTACAAAACGACATGATTCGTGAAACTAAGCGTTGAACATTGAAAGAGGAAGGTGATTAAAGATAAAAAACAGCCTAAGGTGCCTGAAAAGCGTTTATCAACGTTCAAATACCCTAGCCCAAGTGAAGAATGAAGACGTGAGGACAACTGAACGCATGAGATACTTGCAACTTTATCAATGAACGGGGCCTAGAAAAAATACAACGAAACAAATTGCTTGGCTACTTACCACCTCTCTCAGGTTAGAAGATGTTGTAACTCGTCCTGAAAAGCCTCAGCATACCTTTCAAACCGTCGTCCTGAATTCCCAACTATGCTCAAAGGAAGAAAGAAAATACTTAGCATCGAAAGCCAGAGGAAGCATAAGGCAAATCAAATATAACCACTAACACTAGGTGTAGTCGCTCCTAATCATTGGTTGATTCGTAAAAATCGCATTACCCGTGGATATCTCGTCGAGATATGCCTATTCAATGCTGCTGCGTATGTAGCCCACGAGCTAAGGTCATACTAGAGCGTTGAACGGAGGACTGTCATCACAAATAACACAATAACCTAAGGCACCTGAAACGACGTTTCTCATCACCCCTATGCCCCACTTAAAAGTGATGAATGGTGTAGAGCACCGTCATGCGAAACAGGTAGGAACTAAACTACCTAAATTATCATTTACAATTACTTTAATCATTACTTTTATTCTGACTATAATTACCATTACGTTATTTGTAGTCGTTCCAAACTATTGGTTAAATTGCAAAGTTAGTCCCCGTGAATATCCCTAGACCTCGTTCGAGATACGCCTATTCAATGCCGCTGCGTATCAAGCCAATGGGCTGAGGTCATACTTGAGCGTTGAACGGGGACTGTGATCACAAATAACACAATAACCTAAGGCACCTGAAACGACGTTTCTCATCGCCCCTATGCCCCACTTCAAGGCATGAATGGTGATGGAACACCGTCATGCGAAACAGGTAGGAAACAAACTACCCAAGTTACTACTGATCACTATGATACATGTAGTTGCTCCAAATTATTGGTTTATTGGTAAAAACTCTCCCACTTGGTATCGCATAACCGTCCTACGATACTATCAATGTTCTTGTGTACTGATCGAGGGGCATAGTAGGTACTAAACAATGAACTGGGGATTGTGATTACAAAAACACAACAACCTAAGGCACCTGAAACGACGTTTCTCACCGCCCCTATGTCCCACTTCAAGGCGATGAATGGTGGTGGACAACCGTCATGCGAAACAGGTAGGAAACAAACTACCCAAGTTACTACCTATCACTATGATACATGTAGTTGTTCCAAATTGTTGGTTTATTGGTAAAAACTCTCCCACTTGGTATCGCATAACCGTCCTACGATACCTTTCAATGTTCTTGTGTACTGACCGAGGGGCCATAGTCGGTACTAAACAATGAACTGGGGATTGTGATTACAAAAACACAACAACCTAAGGCACCTGAAACGACGTTTCTCATCGCCCCTATGCCCCACTTCAAGGCGATGAATGGTGATGGAACACCGTCATGCGAAACAGGTAGGAAACAAACTACCCAAGTTACTACTATCACTATGATACATGTAGTTGCTCCAAATTGTTGGTTTATTGGTCAAAACTCTCCCACTTGGTATCGCATAACCGTCCTACGATACCTATTCAATGTTCTTGTGTACTGACCGAGGGGCCATAGTCGGTACTAAACAATGAACTGGGGATTGTAATTACAAAAACACAACAACCTAAGGCACCTGAAACGACGTTTCTCATCGCCCCTATGCCCCACTTCAAGGCGATGAATGGTGATGGAACACCGTCATGCGAAACAGGTAGGAAACAAACTACCCAAGTTACTACTATCACTATGATACATGTAGTTGCTCCAAATTGTTGGTTTATTGGTAAAAACTCTCCCACTTGGTATCGCATAACCGTCCTACGATACTTACCAATGTTCTTGTGTACTGATCGAGGGGCATAGTCGGTACTAAACAATGAACTGGGGATTGTGATTACAAAAACACAACAACCTAAGGCACCTGAAACGACGTTTCTCACCGCCCCTATGTCCCACGTCAAGGCGATGAATGGTGGTGGACAACCGTCATGCGAAACAGGTAGGAAACAAACTATCCAAACTAATGCTTATAATAAGCAAAACAACAATATAAAAAAATGAAAGCGGCGCTAGTGAGCAAAACCACTCACTGTTTTTCCGGATGAAAATTTTTCCAAAATTATCCATTTCCGTCCCTTGGAGTCCATCCTCGCCATCCGCCAACTGAACTAAAGCGAAAAAACAGGATGGTTAAGATCAATAAGTGAGATGTTATAAAGGTGAAATATTTTCTGTATACTGTTTCCGATTTACTTGTCAATGTACATCTTAGACCTGTCGAGATTCCTATTAACAGTGTTCAGACAGGACGGGCAATCGTCAGTACTTATCACTGAACAGCGAACCATAATTGCAAACAGGACAAGAACTTAGGCATCCTGAAACTGTGCTAATCATCGCCCTTTCCCTTCGGAACAATGAATCGTGTGATATTACTGGCCCTGTCAAGTCATTTGTAAATAACGAAGCCTTTCTTTCAGTTTTGCAATTGCCTCTTAATAAAGAACCAAGCTTAGATTAGGCATAGCATATGCATTTAAAGAGCCACTGATATCCTGTTCACTTTAATGACTGGCTTTTGATGCCAATTTGTTAGAATGTGTACTTGTCTTTCATTTCAGTCTTTCCTACAAGCAACTATTTGGTTACAAACAAATTGTGCATTGTAGTACTTGTTATTCTTTCATGTATATTTTGTCTAGTCCCGCTTTCCAACTGGAGGGAAGAATCAAAAAATTAAGTGATCGACCGTCCAAATTTTAATTATGAACTGCCTCATTATTTAATTATTAAATAATTATTTTATTGGTTGTCATCTCATCAAAAAACCACTAGAAATTGTGACAATTCTTGCTAACCTGGGCATAAGATTGATTCGTCTGTCTATGTCATTGGCTAAATAATGGAAGTTCTTCAACACCCTGTTACCCACATTGCAAATATCTAATTACGTGGAAAGGGCTCCAAACATTCTAACTTTGTGTATATTCATTGTTATTCACAAACTAGTTTGTGTTTTGTTTAGTGACCCAACTTGGCCTTGCTGTAACTGCATGCAACTTAACAGAAACTTCACTCTTCAATCATATTCTTTTATGCATGATTCTTCAATTAAGTGCCAGTTACGTATACAACCATTTAAATCCTGCTTATGACTCCTTGCTTAGGTCCATTTAACTTAGTATGTCTAAATAAAATTGTAATCTTTCAAAAATTAAAATATTTTTATATAAGATACTAGCAGAAAAAACACTGATGAAATATCAAATTCCATTGAATTTATCAAATTTGATTTAAACTCTTGATTTAATTTGATTCAAATTTGATTTGAAAAATTTAGCTAAAACTTAAGCTAATGAAATTAAGTTACAATTAGCCTATGACTGATTATCATGGTTTTCTAGACATACAAAATTTAAATGCCAATCTCCATCTTACCTGATATTTGCATGTTTTTGAATAAAGTACATTTAAACTGCAAAGTGGGATGAAAAACCAATTTGTGGAGGATAATGTTTACATTAAGTGCCCTTTCAAAGCTCAAGTTTCAAAGCACTGTCATTCCATTAAACTGACCCTCTATCATCTCTACTGATTTTAGGTAAGAATTCTTCTAGAAGCCTACTAGAGAGTACAGTAAATTCATGAGTCAAAAAACGTATAATATCACAGAGTGCTATTGCATCATTCCAATTGATGAACCAGCAAAAAACAGCAAAATGGAACCAATTATCTTTGTGTGTCTGTAACATGGCAAAGATATGCTGTGTCTTTTGACAGTCTATGTAAGCACTGTGATAAATTTGAATTTTTAGTGGTTCCCTACATGAAATATGAAAGCTAGCACCACCTCAAAAGCCAGGGTATGCTGAAAAATATTCATGGTTGAATCAAGACCAGTGGACATTGAACTAATGCTTTAAACTCCCAAATTGGAAGAAAAAAGACCACAAATCTTCAATAAGCAGTTTAAACATGCAAGAGATTCCTAACAGTTTGCTTTTTTAAGTAAGATCTAAAGGAGAGCCGATAGTTTTCACCCAAGAAAGAAATCATATGCCTTGTTGAATCAATAGTCTGAATGACCATAACTGCATTGTAAAGAAAGAATGCTACGAAGAAACATATGAGAACAGCAAACAACAAGGGATCATTTGCAGATGTGAGCACAGTTTTAATTATTAGTTGCTTTCAAAAAAGGAGAGCACCCGTTTGCCTGATGCTTTTCCGGGAATCAGCACTCTCCGCAAAAAATGTACAAAGACATAACAGTATTTGAAAATCAAACTTGTTTATATCTCATACTGTGATCCTTTCTAAAATCTTATAAGCCATTTACAGTAGATAAAAGTTTTATTTTCAATTTTGCTGTTGTGTTCTTTAGTTATTGTATATGTATTGCATTCGGACTCCACAAATATGCACTAATTAGCAAAAATCAAGCCAAAAATAAACGAAACTCACCAGAAGTCCTAATTTATTTACTACTTATTCTAAAAATCAGGCATACCTTGTTTACATAATTAAAGTCTATTTTTTCGTATCTGTAAAATCTCTTTGCTTTCTGGCCCTCAGTCCTTTTCGTTTAGCGATCGCACCCGCACAGCCTGCACACACGCACGTTAAATTGCACGTGCCTTTAATCACACGCGCAAACAGCTATTTTTGCAGTTTTCTGTTAACATCAATTTCCCGTAGTCTCATGATTGTTTACCCTTTTCCCTTGTCCTATTACCAATTTCATCAGGTTGGCACTTTGTTTGCATGTGCGAATTGCCACACACGGGTAATTTTGCTCACGAAAAGGACTGGACCCTCTATCTTGAAAAACCCGAAAAGGCGTTAAGCATGGATAGTTTAGAAGAGACTTTTCTTAACTACCCTAACGCACGAATTTGTAATGAAAAGAATGTAATATATTTGTTTGTTAATTTGTATTAGCAAACTTTTTTCTTCTGATGTTTCTTGTAAAATTGCGCTAAATTCGTCAACATTATTCATAATTATTCATATATTATATTCAATAACCCTGGTATATCTCCACTAAATTAGAAGGAAAGCCAAACATATAGAACTTTCATTCAAAATGTGCATGGATCAGATATTATATAGGCAATATGGACAGCGGAAGTAATTCTTGATTTAAACATGATGTCTTTTAATTGAACAACTAGAATATATTTGCCATCGATAGGGGCTTTAAGTCAGCGAAGGATTTAACCCCTTTGTTTAGTCGCTTTTCAAAGGCCTCTTAATAATGTCAAATTTGATTGAATGCAAGCATTTACCTTTTCGAAACTTTTTACATTCGGGTAGCATAACTGAACATATCCAAGGTCAAGGTAATTTCTCGCGACTTAGCAACTGGTGAGGCTACTCCTTCCTTTCTCAACAAAATGGCGGGAAGTTTTAGAAAAAGACTGGATCGAGTATTCTATTATTTCTTGTTATTGACTAACTGCGGCCAGCCAATAACTGGCGCGAGCACTTTGTTATTGTATTTTGGCGGTAAAATTCAAGCATTCCGTAGCCGGGAATGGAACACGAAGCCGTGTCACTGTTAAGTTATGAGCTAGAGCAGCAAAAATATCAATTTATCCCAGACAATGTCATTTGGACGTTTTTATTTAGAATGCTTTCAGAATGTTAGAAAAATCAAGAATGCTACTGTAAATAATTCCTCCGAAATCTCAGAAAAGTTTTCCAGTCTTTACCTTCAAATTATTTCGATACAGAGTTTAACAGTCAAATCAATAATATTCAACAGTGTCTTTTACTACAGCCAGCTGCTGAAATATTTTAAAATTTGCAGCGCGAGGTGCGTTTTTAGGCCACAGAAGAATTGACTTCATCGCCGTTATTACGTACGTAACAGCTGTACTAGTAGCCCATATTCATATCCGATTTCACTGCTAATAACGATAATAAGAGCAAAATTATCAGTGAAAAGTGGGAAGCACACTTACTCGCAACCATGTTATTCTTTAAAATCCATTCTGTTCTGCATCCTAGAGAATTATTGTCCAAATGTTGCAGGGATGCAGGCGTGAACGAAGGCATCCTCTAACGGACATACTGAAATGGCCTCTCTTTGAATCCGAGGTTTAAAAAAGGCGCCAAACCGAACTGAAGAGTTCACGTGTCAGTTTTGCATTACATGGGATTTCTTATCAAAATCATCAGCATTAGATTAGAACCAGTGGCGGACTGGCCCCTATAAAATCTAGGAAAAGGGCCCCATCTGTGCAGAAAAAGGGCCCCATTTTATGAATATGAGGCCTAACGGTACCCTATTACGAATGATAAACGTCATGGATGACATTAAAACTGTGGTAGAGTATATTTTCATGGCATGTGGTTGTAGAAAGGATTGGGTTAAAATTAAATTGTGATGTTTTTAACTCGAAAATGATTTGTGTAGGTTATGAAAGGGAAATAGGGATTTTGACCCTTTAATATTATGGAATTCGCTGTCATTTCTATTTGTCGTAGACCCAGGTGCAGTTCACTTTGATAAATGCCTGTGGCAAGGGTCGAAGCTAGCAACAAAGTAATGGAGTTGTGATTCAGTAGTTAACTTTAAAATAAAACTCCGGCGTTAACTTTCTCTTTTACTCAAGCCATGGCATTAAGTTAATGCAATGCAAAATCTAGTTTTAACACGAACGGGTAAAGGTATTGATTGTCTCATGGAATGTAAAGTTGACATAAAAAAGGTGTCAACAAAATGACAAGTATTAGCTAAATTGCACATAATGGACCAATAAACTTTGAGTCGCAAGTGGTTTTCAGAAAAGAAGTCAAGATTGTTGCAAAAGGAGGTCAGGACTGATTACTGGTTTCTTGGAATGCAACGGAAAGAAATGCAGCTTCTGGTAGAATTTGATTCAAATGGTTTTCGAAATGATAAACCTAGCAGTTTTGTCTACTGAAATACAGACAGCAAACTATTTGTAGTGGATGATTACCAAAAATGAAAGGGAACCTTCTTGTTATGATTTAGCTACGATTTTCATAGCATTCAGAAATGAAATTCGTGTACAGCTGTCTAGAAAATGAATTTGATGAAAATATCTTTAAGCTGGCCACAACTGTTACCAAAGAATATCTGATAGTGATAATAAGAAAGCTTAATCTCCATTTCGAAGTAGTTCCTTGTGATAATAAGAAAGCTTAATCTCCAAATTCTGAGCCAGTCCGCCACTGATTAGAACCATCTGGAAATAAAAGTAACGGCCATAGTACAATTTGACAACAGGAACCGCGATGTAATATGCAATAAGCAACAAGTGGCAATTCTAGCTAGAGGAAATTGTGTAAGTGGCGTTTCATAAAATGCTATGTAGGTTTATTCTGATGCCTGACAAAAATGGACCACCCTTATATTAGGCTCAGAGATGCCATGGTCTACTTCTATTCAGAAGTCGTTATATAAAAATCTCTTATAAGAGTCTGGTACTCAGAGTAAGGAACCATGGCACTATCCTTTTCATGATAAATAGGGTATATTATTTCTAAGCGTTTCACAACAGCTTAATATAGTTTTTATGTTCAATCATTAAAAATATTCGCAGGTGATGGGTGTCTTTTGTTAACTATATTTTGCCATCTATGAAAGAGTTGCCTTTGGAGATAGTAGAATAGTAGAATTTTCAAAAGCAACTTTATGATTGCATGAAATATAAAAGAGGAATTCCCTTTCATTTATTTGTACTACAACTAAGATTTTGGAGTGTTATGTTCGACTCTATTTCAACACAAATTTGATTAAAATTGGATCCCCAACGATATTTGTTTTAGTTTTCAACATAAATGTATGTATAATCATATATATTTATACATTATTAGTGCTTCAGAATTTGGTAAGCAGCAGTTATGTTAGTTGAAGTAAATTTTTTGAATATGCTTCATAGAAATCTAGATTTATTAAGTGGAGTGTTGGCAAAATCCTGATGCAAGTTATATTTCAATCTCACACCAAATCCACTCTTCGTAGTTGTTCAATATTGCTGCCATCCTACTTTCATAATTTTGATTTTTGATGCAGTGCTATCGGAATAAAATTCATCTTGGGAGGGGGCTCATACTAAAGTTTGACAATTATTGGGGGAGCTCATAACCCCAAACCCTCAGCTGGATTGTGAGACAGTCAACTTTTTTTCTGGATCCGCCCCTGGCTGCCAGTGACATGAACCACGATCTGGAGTTGATAAGTCAATGGGCTCATGATTGGAGGATGTCGTTTAATCCTGATCCGCAAAAAAAAGCTGTGGAACTAATTTTTTCAAAAAAAAATTAACTTGATCATCAAGAAACTCTCTTTGATAATATTCCGGTAATGGAAGTAGATAAACATAAACATTTAGGAATTATACTAAATTCAAAATTGCCTTTCCCTACCCATATCAAATCGGCTATCTCCAAAACTGGAAAGAGTATTGGCTTGCTGAAATATCTATATCTATATATAAGCTCTCTGTGCACCATATTCCACCAAAGGTATGCGAATTCAATTCGAGTCTGTTCAGTATTCTGCTGCGCGAGTAGTCTGTATATTTGGCTTTCATGACCCAGTAGGTTTATCATATCTCATTCAACTCAGGGTTGGTCTCAGTAAATTGAATTTTCACAAATTTAGAAATAACTTTAAGGATACCATAAATCCCATGTGCCCTACGAACGATGGTATTTAGGATACGGAACACTTTTTGTTGCTTTGCCCTTCCCTTGTAGTACCACGTAGAGACCTTCTCGCTGGAGTTTCTGCTTTAATACGACCATATGGATATACCGATCTCCAAAATAGTCTTTTAATGCAGATTTTTCGTATGGTGATAAAAATTTCCCAGATGAAGTTAATAAAGATATACTCCTGCTAACGGTTAAATTCATCCACAAATCTGGTCGATTTGATTAGAAAAATTCAAACTCCGTTATAAGTCATAAATCTACAGCCACCATCTCCCATGTTCTATGTTCCTTTTTTCCCATCTTTTATTTTTAGTCGTGGATTTTTAAAGTCTACCTCCAATTGGATGCTACGCAGTAGTTGCGATGATACCTAAACCTCCCTTCTTAAATTCGAATTGATCACAGAAATTTATCTTGGAATGTTATTTGAGACAGACTATAGCCCCGGGGTAGTCATAGTCTTTTGCTCCTTGGGGTATCGTCCGAGTAGTATTGTAAAGTAATTTTGTAAATAGCGTAGCTTGTATTTATGTCTTGTAACTTTTTAATGAATATAAAAAAATTGATACCAGATCAACTACAATACCGGACTTTGAAACTTGAAAGTGTTCTGTGGGGACTTGAGAATTCAAAATATAAAAGATCTAAAAATTTATGGCATTCATATCTTGGAAAGGTCATCAAATAAGTTTTTGCACCAAAATTCTTGTTTCAAAAATTGCTTTAACATAGAATCTTGTACAATCACATTCTTCTTAGCTAATCCTGTGAGTTTCAACTTCTACTAGTTTCAAGTTCGATTTCCTTTTTGCAAGCGCAATATTTACAAACTTTGCACTCTGCATGCGTTCCCTTTTCCGTTCTCTTTATATACTGCTCCTCGTACTTAACATCTCATCTAGGATTGCAGAATGTCTTTTTTGCCGTGTCAAAACTGCAACGTAAAAAAAGTATGAAGACAGGACTTGCCTTATACAGATATAAAGCCTCCTCGTCTTCTTCTCCAAGGGGGTCTTCCAACCCATAGCCACAAATGCAGTCTTTCTATTTCCGTTTTTGTTGCTAGTTATTTATTCAAATATACCGGCCATGGTACCCTCTTTTCGAATGCGCCACCCACATCTAAAGAGAAAAGAGGTGCAAAATGATTAGAGCGTTGATCATAAGAAGAAAATCTTTCTAAGAATAAGTTGAATTTGCGAGACTTTTACGGGGTCACGGAGTAGAAGGTTTCGTTTCGCCTTTCTGTGTTCACAACCAGTGTGTACTAATCATTGCTCCTTTGTAATGTCACTGGCTTCCACAGCTGAAGGTTGACCCTTTCACCTTCATCCCAAAACTGTATGAGACTTCATTCCAAATGTCTTCAAATGTTCCGTCTTTAAAATAATGCTTTTCCTTTCAATATCCCATTCTTTGACCTAACTGACTTATGTTCTTTCATTATAAATTCAAGGAAGGTGATCTCAAGTCAAACAAATTAAATAAAGACACGGCTAAATATACCAAAGTTATATTTAAAAGTGCCAAAATTTTATTAGTACCTGGTTTAGGTAATAGCCAGAAACAACTGGTCCCTCAAACTTCTTTGCGTCGACTCTCTTGGCTCCAAACAATACGTAAGAGTACTTGTGATTGTTAAAAAACATTATCTGAACTACAACCTCTTCCCGCTCAACCCATTGTCTACAAAACGACATGATTCGTGAAACTAAGCGTTGAACATTGAAAGAGGAAGGTGATTAAAGATAAAAAACAGCCTAAGGTGCCTGAAAAGCGTTTATCAACGTTCAAATACCCTAGCCCAAGTGAAGAATGAAGACGTGAGGACAACTGAACGCATGAGATACTTGCAACTTTATCAATGAACGGGGCCTAGAAAAATACAACGAAACAAATTGCTTGGCTACTTACCACCTCTCTCAGGTTAGAAGATGTTGTAACTCGTCCTGAAAAGCCTCAGCATACCTTTCAAACCGTCGTCCTGAATTCCCAACTATGCTCAAAGGAAGAAAGAAAATACTTAGCATCGAAAGCCAGAGGAAGCATAAGGCAAATCAAATATAACCACTAACACTAGGTGTAGTCGCTCCTAATCATCGCCCCTATGCCCCACTTCAAAGTGATGAATGGTGTAGAGCACCGTCATGCGAAACAGGTAAGAACTAAACTACCTAAATTATAATTTACAATTACTTTAATCATTACTTTAATTCTGACTATAATTACCATTACGTTATTTGTAGTCGTTCCAAACTATTGGTTAAATTGCAAAGTTAGTCCCCGTGAATATCCCTAGACCTCGTTCGAGATACGCCTATTCAATGCCGCTGCGTATCAAGCCAATGAGCTGAGGTCATACTTGAGCGTTGAACGGGGGACTGTGATCACAAATAACACAATAACCTAAGGCACCTGAAACGACGTTTGTCATCACCCCTATGCCCCACTTCAAGGTGATGAATGGTGTAGAGCACCATCATGCGAAACAGGTAGGAAACAAACTACCTAAATTACCATTTACAAATACTTTAATCATTACTTTAATTCTGACTATAATTACCATTACGTTATTTGTAGTCGTTCCAAATCATTAGTTAAATTGCAAAGTTAGTCCCCGTGAATATCCCTAGACCTCGTTCGAGATACGCCTATTCAATGCTGCTGCGTATCAAGCCAATGGTCTGTGGTCATACTAGAGCGTTGAACGGGGACTGTGATCACAAATAACACAATAACCTAAGGCACCTGAAACCACGTTTTTCACTGCCCCTATGCCCCACTTCAAGGCGATGAATGGTGATCGAACACCGTCATGCGAAACAGGTAGGAAACAAACTACCCTAGTTACTACTGATCACTATGATACATGTAGTTGCTCCAAATTGTTGGTTTATTGGTAAAAACTCCCCCACTTGGTTTCGCATAACCGTCCTACGATACCTACTCAATGTTCTTGTGTACTGACCAAAAGGGCCATAGTCGGTACTAAACAATGAACTGGGGATTGTGATTACAAAAACACAACAACCTAAGGCACCTGAAACGACGTTTCTCGTCGCCCCTATGCCCCACTTCAAGGCGATGAATGGTGATGGAACACCGTCATGCGAAACAGGTAGGAAACAAACTACCCAAGTTACTACCTATCACTATGATACATGTAGTTGTTCCAAATTGTTGGTTTATTGGTAAAAACTCTCCCACTTGGTATCGCATAACCGTCCTACGATACCTACTCAATGTTCTTGTGTACTGACCGAGGGGCCATAGTCGGTACTAAACAATGAACTGGGGATTGTGATTACAAAAACACAACAATGTGAAGTTTAAGTTTTTTTGCAAACCTGGAAGAGCTATACAACTTTATCGAGACTAGCCCTTAGCGCAACGAGCACTTTCAGCGGGTCCAAAAAGAGCTTGGTTTCGACACAATCAGAACTTTAAAGCACCACGCACTCACGTATTGGGAGTCTCATAGTCAAGTTGTTAAGATGATGGAGACCTACCCAGCAATAATTGTCATGCTAGAAGATGTAGTAGACGTGGAAACTGAAACAGAGGTTGTCAGTAGAGCAAGTGGACTTCTAAGCTTCTGTAAAAAATTTGAATTCACATTGGTTACAATCATTTTCAAGGAAATTCTTCAGACAAAAAATCGTAAATAAAGATCTGCAGGAAGTGACATTGATTTGGGTGAAGCGTTTGACCTTATAGATTCAAGTATTAAAAACCTCAGTGAAATGAGAAATAAACAGAAATTGGAAGAATTTTTAGAACGTGCAAGAAAGGTCGCTGCCAATCCGGGGAAAAGTCTGACTTTCAAAAGAAAAGGCCCCAAAAGAGAAGACGACATTTTGATGAAGTTTCCTCTGACGAAACAGCAAAAGACCCTAAGCAATCGTTTAAGACCGATGTGTTCTACTACGCATTAGATATGATCAAGCAGCAAATGATTGACAGATTCAGTAACCACAGGAACATCCTTCGGTCAATCCAATGTTTGATGCCAGAACGTCTACTGAATCAGTGATGCACCGACGAAAAGAATTTTCTCTTTGATCGCTTCTCCAAATATAGTTTTATATTTTTGCCCTTGAAATTTATACATTAATCAGTCTCGTGATTAGCTTAAGTTCCCCACATTCTTTGATTTACTAATTTCTTGTGCTTCCAATGCAACCAGGGGGTTCAAAAAATTTTGAATATCCTTTAATTTCAGCTGCATTTGTTAATAAGACTTTGCTCTTCAAGCTTGGTAATTGTCTTATAACGCCAATGAAACTTTGTTGTGTCTGTCTACTTGCCGGAAAATCGTGAGCCTGAGCCCCCCCCCCCCCCCAAATAAAAACCCGAATTTCCGCCACTGCGTCTTGTACTGTGGCGGGCTGCATTGAGAAGGGGTTTGTTGAAAATGGAGAAGGTGTTGAAGATAAGTCAGATTCATTCGAACTTTCTTTCCTTATTGACAAGAATTATCAGCTATATCCCCAATCGAATCTGAAAAATCAATTGAAAATTGGTGGATATATTCTTATAAAGCCTAGCAACGAAGGAGCAGCATCCATAAAATGTTAAATGGGGCTAGCATGACTCGAAATTGTAAAGAAACAGGTTTCAAAAATTGTTGAAACATATTTCGATTGTAGAATTTTTCGCATTGTCTCCCTTATGTGGTCTTCCTACAGGGACGTCGTAGCTAACAATTACTTTTACGTTTTCGCTGTTTGCATTTTTCGTCTTTTTGTTCTTTACAGTCCTTCTCGAGCTCTTGTGGGACAGTCAACCTCTCTATTCACTTCACTCCAATTTACGCAGCAATTTTCGTATTTATTCCAGAAAATCTAACACTGCACGGCATTTTCCCACACTTTTTTCTAAGAGATTTTCTAAGTGTTTCATTACAGTTATGTTTCTCTAGTTTTCAGAGTTAACACAATCGTTGCTGAGGTAGTGTGTAACATGTTTGACCAACTACAGTATGACTGATCCCACTGATATTATTCTTATTTTTGATAGGTAGCTCAGGTGTGATTTGCGTAATCCAAAATTGTTAATAAGTTAGTTAGTTCGTCGTTGATAGTAGTTAGTCGATAAGTTGACGTAGGAGGGAGAATGTACGTTTTAATCGATTGGTAATATTTTACGGTTTACCCAGCCTTCTACTTGATATTAACTATTATTACGTGAAAATAATCAAAGAATGTATGAGGTGGGATTGACCTCAGCTTATATACCAAGCTTTGAGTAGACATATAAATTAATCTTATGAAAATTATTGTTAACTGATCTGTCATAAAGTGCCCAATGTCATTTGGTATAGAACAAGATGCTTCAGAATGCGGCGTGGGCATTAAATTCCAAACAACGTGTATAACGTCACCCTGTCTTGGTGCTTCGAGGTGAGGGGTCAGTAAATACCCATTAACGCAATTAAATAAAAATAACATTAAACTCTCATGATTAGAGCATACAGCAAATTCTGTAAAACTTTTTTTAAAATTCCATGGCATTAAAAGAAAATCTGACAAATTTACAAAATTCAAAAATTTTCCCGTCAAGTCGTTACCAGATACCATTAGTTGCCATGTACATAAACATTGTGATATATGACCACACGAGGAGGGAAGAGCTATCGCGATTAAAAACAACTGTGAGAACAAGAGCTTGAACGTAAAGCGAGACATAAACAAACACTTGAGATCGTTCATTTCAGTCACGTTGCTAATTTCAAATCTCATTTCTGCTTGCTGACATTTGGTTGAATCCATCGTTTTGTTGACAGTCCGATAGTGGAAGGGGAGTAGCACCGCCCAGAGGGAGAGTTTTTTTTATTAGGTGCACTTTGTCATCTTGGGGGCGTAGATTTTGAATTTCGATGTAATTCTGTCATACAGGGGGGCATTTACGAGATATGGGGTATAAGCCCCCCCCCAAAAAAAATGGGGTCATTACTTGATACATTAGAAACATTCACATAGCCCTACAATCGATAACAACAACGAAGCTACATAATAAGATATTTGTATGAAAATAGCTGAAGAACTTTCATTGCCCCTAACACTGCCCCCACCCATTTTTTATGTTGCCCCAAAGGGGGCTTTTCACAAGTACTGGTAAAGCTGCCCATGGAAATATAATTTCTGGTTATTTCTTGGGTGTCGAATCCGAATTTAAGTATTTTTTGTATGAGACTTTCAGCTGATTTCATTAGTCTTGTCCCTGAGTTGTTCTTTGTCTCTGGCCATGTTCGAGGGGCACTGCTCGTAGCATACTAGCTTGTATAAACATGGTATAAATATATCTGTTCCCGAGGAAATGTCAGTAAGTATTGTAAGTGTTGATAGATTAGACGACTGCATCTTTACGTTGAATGCATTGCAGTGTTTTCTATGTTATGGAAGGGCCCCCGTTCTTGGTTACGTTTGGATGTACACAGCCGTAACAGCTATAAACAATGCTAAGAGTAAACTTACACGTACAATGATGTTACAGCTGGGTTTAAAACTCAGTGTCCTCGTTATCTGACAAAAGCTCTGTGCCATCCTCTCGGTACGGTTCTTCAACCCAGTCAATCTTCAGATCTGGAAGCCAGCCATGATTTGTTGGGCTCTCAAGATTGATGACTGGTCTGTATGCAATATGTAGGCAATATAATTTGAACGTTAACTATGCTTTGCAAGGCTGCTTTTGCTTGGCAGAAGAAGAGATAGATCTGCTATTTTATTGTTTCTCTCCATTCTTTCCCAAAAAGTTCTTTTCTAGCATCATTTACCGAGCTAAGTTTTTTTGTCCAAAAATCACACATACGAACTTTTCAAAGCTATTTACCTGATAATCGTTAATTTGAACTTCTGTCCCCAAACTGCTAAATAGCTCCAGAAACCTTTTGTTGTCTTTACGTGTTTCCAGCACAGGTGCTTGCTTTTTCGAAGCATGCAAGATACATAGTCATTACATGAAAAAGCGTGCATTCCCAGCAATGCCTTTCTTTGTATGTCATTCAGGTCAGATTTGCTTAAGTCAAGCATCTTTCTACTATTCCCTGTTCCATTATCAATCATGACACGATGATTGAACGTCATATCCAGGAGAATTACAGGAATATCTGTCCCCGAAGAAGACCTTACAACAAATACAGTGTCCTCCCCATACTCTTCTTCAGCGTGCTTTACAAGATATGCGATCTTTACAAGATATGCGATCTTTGTATCGGCTTCTTCGTGATCTGTGACCAATCCACCGACAATGTAGCTATCATCTTTAGATATTCTGTGTCTTCCTCTTGCTACGTATATAATTCGTTCGCCAATTTCTGCTTCACTTTCTCACATACCTACTCCATTAATTCAAACAGTCTTTCCTTGTTTTCTCAATTGGAAAGGAATATTTTGAAATCAACGGGTGTTCTGATATCAGAATTACTAATCACAAACTTGCCCCTTCTCCACGAGTGTGTCTTTCAGCATTTTCATGTATATGTATCTATATGTATCACATGCGATGCATATGCTTTGATTTGTTTCGGGATTTCTCTTATTACTAAGTCTCATACAAAAAAAAACCACGAAATTCGGATTCTACACCCCAGAATCAACTAGAAATTATATTTTCATGGGCAGCTTTACCAGTACTTGTGAAAAGCCCCCTTTGGCTAACAGGTGGGGGCAGTGTTAGGGGTAATGAAAGTACTTCAGCTATTTTCGTACAAATATCTTATTATATAGCTTCGAACTCTTCGAATTCCCCAGCAAACCTTTCTGATGTTGAAACAGTCCCACTGCTTTTCCAGAAGATCGCGTTGCATTTCAGAAAACTGAAACTTTGGCCCACCTGCCATAGCGTATTTGTTTTGATTTGATTTTGAAATCAGATGCGCAATTAATAGATTAAGTAAATTTGAATGAGCCGTACGGATGCTATAACAAATAAAATAATATAATCATGGCCTACATGACCGCTTTATAATGTGTGATTAATAACATGATTAAAACACAAATAGTCAGTGAGTGTGTCGAGACATATGCACCAAAAAGCACCAAATTTTGCTTTTTTGGAATTTTACATGTGATTTTGTCAAGTCAAGAATAACTGTTTATGGTTAAGATATAATATTTTTTTTAAAGAACACCTCATACATTTTGCCATAGAACAGACTGCAGACCAAATTAGAATCAAGATAAATTTTTCATACAATAAACTTGATTTCGACAGAAATTTAAGAATCACACATGCCCAATCAATCTAAACAAGTTGGTCTCAAGCATCTAAGTCAGTTATAGCCTTCGTAGAATTTAGACATGAAATCATTCCCTTTTTCGAGTTGGGTTTCATTGAAATACCGCATGACGTGCGTACTCTGTTTCCAGATATTGTGCGTTTCTTCAAGCTCCATTGTGCCCTGCAATAAAGAAGAAAACTTGAAATTGATATCAGATAAAAACGTTACATAAGAGTATCTTAATAGCATCAAAAATCTAATCTTTGATTAAAATATTATCAAAAAATGGCTAATTTAAATTTGTGGAAGTCAATGCCAGTGGGTGTGAAATGAATTCAGTAGCATTTCTAGAGAGGGCTAGGGGGCATGCCCTCTGAAAAACGTATTTTGAATATTTCTCTTGAAGAGAAAAGCCCTAACGCCTAAGCACGCCATTTTCTTCCGCGCTAGCAAAGAACCCAATTTCGTTACAATCGCTTGAAGATGCGCATGTGTTTTCAAGAAGTAAAATTCTGTCAGTCAATTCAATATAATTGAGATGGGCAAACTGAACCAATTTCACCTGTTTTTGGCAACCCTGATATCAACTGCTCCCACCTCCCCTCAAATTTTCTCTGGATCCGCCCCTGCCTTAAAATAAGGCGTTATTTTTTAAATACATTGTGTCCGTATGCAACGGTTGGCTTTCGTGTGTGATATATTTCGTGATATCTCAGTTACTTGTAATAGTCACATGTGCTGTTGAGTACAGTAGTGACTGTCTAATGGCAATGTGTTTATCTCTCAACATGTACTGTGAAGTTCCCTTGATTAACTTCCTTTACGTTATGTGTGTGTTGATCACGTTGGCTCTCTGCGAACTGTAGTGTTCTCTTCTTAACATGAACGTTTAAGCGACAAAGATAACAAATAGGAAACTTCACTTGGGATTTAATTTATGATGTAAAAAATCGCAAACACGAATGTCCTGTAAAAATGAACTTTTATTTTCAGTCAGTGAACTTTCGCCAATAAACAAGAGGGGATGTGATACTGCTCAAAGGTCTCTCCAAACCATCTCTAATTAACTCACATAATCTAGGTAAGATTTGCCACGAAATAAAGGGGTCCTTTTGAAAGAACACATATTTGTAGGTTGATAGATTTGATTTTTCGCATCAATAATTCATTGCACAATTTTCATCTCCAGCTGGTCCTTAGTGATAAATTCTTTGGCAAAAAAAATTCAGTCATCTTGGCACAGTGACTCCTATGGGTCTTGAATCCTATCATGTACGGCTATTTACTATTTAGAAACGAGAAGCGCCCTTGATCCATTGTACAACAAAAATAGGCCTTTACTCTCCTAAAGAAAATTTTATCCTTGGATATTGAGAACAGCAATAAAAGAATCCAGCTCTTCGACCTTTACCACAAAGGTACGCCTGCATACAAGTGCCATCGGTGCAAGTTCAAATGTAAATCCAAAGCTTCATTAGGNCTTTCTAACGTTCAAAGAGCAATGCTGTAAGCGTATTTACCCGTCGACTAAAATCACTGGACTAGGCCCATCGAACAATCCCAGCTCGCATCACGAGAAAGATCATTTTATGATTATAATCAGTAGACAACGATGTATGATCACTCACTTGGAGGTTAATCATTCGACAATGAT
>ML133484.1:57812-86168 GCA_003864495.1 Nemopilema nomurai
TAAGTGCCTATACGACAAAAATCACCAGTTTTATTAAAACATGCAATCAATACGCGAACACAAGTGGGTTTAAACAAATCTGATCAAAATGCTTTCAATAGAAATTTCTAATATAATTTTGCATTTGCTTTGCGCAAAAAAACCCTATCATCAAATTTGAATACTAGCACACATCACACGTAGAATATTAATTTGAAAAGGAACAAGTCAGAAGTGGAGCTAGTTCAAGACGGGGCCTAAAATGGTGGTGGACAAAACACAGCAAAATAGTTGATAGACATTTTATTGCGTATAACTCATATCTTATCGCAATGACCTGTAAGCTGGATGACTAAGAAAGAATTTTCTCTCTGCTGCCATAGCTGCCTTTATGTCTTTTCTTCCATCAATGTCCTTCTGACTTCGATTCACAATGCCAATGTACCCTTTAAAATGGAAGAATCTCAACTTAGGGTTCTGCATCTATGAAGCTCCTACAGGACATAGTGGAGATAACAAGAAATGGTTTGACGTTATCTACCAGTGGAAACTTATCACTGCAAAAGAAAATCGGAGAATGGGTGGGCCTTAAAGAGTAACCCATGAATGTCTAAGGTACGAGCGTTGCTTTTAACATCATAGCTTACCAAATATAATCAAGTATTAGGATTATAAGACTGCAAAGTTTAAATAAAAAATGCATGGTCGCAAGGACTCTTGTCTCACCTCTCCTAAGGGGATATACCTTGTTCTCCAATATTTCTTTCGCATCGGTCCCCTCATCCATCAGATCTAATTTCGTTACCACTCCAATTGTTCTTTCTCCTGAAAAGTTACATATAGATTCAGACAATGCAGTTACTAGTGTCAAAGAAGTTACTGAGAAAACCGATTGAGCCTTCAAAGTGTAAAGTGAAAAGCAAAGTAACAAAAATCATACAACAACTTTCAGAATCAGCGTTAAAAATCAGGGAAAATCACTCTTGGAGCCAACATTAATCCTAATTCTTAAATTGAAATTCAATGGAAAGAGAATATAAAAAACCAGGAAGAATAAGAAAGACAGTGTCTTCTCAAATTAAACGAGAGTATACTTGAAAGAGAGAAGTAATCATCTATTTAAATTAGATTATGAGAACTAGCCTTTTGTAACTAATGTGAAAATGGTACAAAGAAAAATATGCTGGAAATCTTCACATATCAAGAAATTAAATAAATTTGGATGATTTTGGCTTGCAAGAAATAATTAACTTCGAGGAGTTATGAAGGCAGTGCAATTCACAATCAAGTACTTAAAGTCAAAATAATCGAAAATAAACCTTGTCAAAGGAAAGCTTTGAAGAGGAAGTCTAAAACAAAAGAGACTAACTTGGCCAAAACCTCATTATTTCATGACCAAACAATTAAATGTCGCTAGTTAACTTTCATAAAGTTTCCTTTAGAGGATATGAATAAAAAGATAAAAACATTAAGCAGCTAGTTTGACTTCAAATACAGTTACTTGCCTTGATAACACGAGAGCCTATTCATATCTTAGAAGTAAGCAACCACACAATATGAAACACTGAAAACATTTTGATTGCTTTAAATGAAAGCATACAGGGTTAAAGTTTACACTAAACTGAGGATTCAGTACCTTGAGGGTCAGCTTCTTGGGCGGCTCTTAATGCATCTGAGTTTGCCAAGTCAGAATTGGCAGGGGACACAGCAAGGATCAAACAATTGGGCTTAGTGATAAATGACATCACCATATCTTTAATTTGGCGCTCAATATCAGGTGGCTGCCCAGGAATTGCAATCCTTGTCATCCCTGGCAAGTCTATTAGTGTCAGGTTCAGTACTGCAAAAACAAAAATTAAAACTTCTGAAGATTTAGAGAAAATTCAAGCAAAAATGATTATTTCTTAAGGTTTAAGAAAAGTGATTTCAAGTTCTGATTTGGAAATCTGAAAATAACTATTTTACTCTTGTTTGCAGAGCTTTCTAGGGGCAAGAAGAATAATCATAGGAATAGTGGATCTACTTTAAAAAGTGTATAAAATATTTGCATGCATGGAAAGAAAAAAGAAATTTTTTTAACAAGACACAGCATTCAACATCAATAGAATTTAAGAAATCAACTGTTTTTCCTAAGAACTGGTCACAACTCAATTTCCTTACATTAAGGAATATATATGTGATATGAACTGGTTTTCATACAAATAACATCAACAGTTGAAATAAAAAGAATCTGCATAAATTTTGCAAGGCATTATGGTACCAATGCAAATTCCTCAG
Source organism: Nemopilema nomurai (assembly GCA_003864495.1). Taxonomy (NCBI): domain Eukaryota; kingdom Metazoa; phylum Cnidaria; class Scyphozoa; order Rhizostomeae; family Rhizostomatidae; genus Nemopilema; species Nemopilema nomurai. The sequence continues at coordinate 60,069 of ML133484.1, forward strand.
GTATTCTGGGTGATGCAAAGATTATCAAGCCTTTCTAACATAAAGATTTCCACAAACAACTGTTTGCAAAACCTGTGTTTGCATGAGTGATTAATCATTTTTCATTAATCATTAATCATGAGTGATTAAATTTTTATGAATAATCAGCATTCAGTCAGTGCCAGGGTCAACTGGGAGAAGAAGAGGGCAACTTTAGTCCCATTTTGTTGTCTGCCATAACTTGGACAGATATAATGACATAATAGTATTGATTGAAATTGCAGTTATTATCAAGGGAAACTGAAAGAAAATCTATCCATAAAACAGTGCCTCATCACTTTCAAGTATTCTGTCATTCTTCACAGAAGGAATACAAAAGCTTCTATTTGTAACTCATTGTTTGGGTGTCACTGTTAGCTGTTGATGTTGGCAAGAGCAACTACATACTCTTGGGCAGGCAAGAGCAACTACATACTCTTGGGCAGGCAAGAGCAACTACATACTCTTGGGCAGGCAAGAGCAACTACATACTCTTGGGTAGGCAAGAGCAACTACATACTCTTGGGCAGGCAAGAGCAACTACATACTCTTGGGCTGGCTCCAGTAGCCCATTGGAAGGTCTTTTACCACAATTACACAAATGCACATCAACAATTCCCCTATCAAGAAACTCCATATTTGATACTAGCCTGACCAGTACAATATTAATGCATTTTGTAGTCCAGTCTCCAACTCCATTGTTATCACTTCTCAGAAAACCACAGGAAAGGAGGATGACAAAAGATAATGTTGTTGTGGGTGCATGTAAAAATGATTCTGCAGCTGTTATACTAGGCAAGAATTATCCCAGCTAAGTTTTATAAAGCCAGACTTTGAAAAGTTCATGATCAAGAATAATATATATGAATAATTAAGCATCAACTTGTGGTCAAGGGTGCAGTATGCTAAAAAAACCTCAATCAATGATATAGCCATGGAACTAATCTTAAATTTAGGGTATCTTCAAAGCTGTAAGCTCCACCCTGAACAATGAATTTTGTGAATCTATGTTCCATGAGTAAAGTTGATGCAATAGATAAAATAATTAAGTGTAGTATGATGAACACACAATGCTGAGTGATGTATAATGATACATGTGTTTAACAAATGTATCAAGCTATACTCATATGAACAAATGTAATAGACAAATCAAAGGAAACAATTAGACAAACCATGTGGTGAGTAGACCCTGAGATTGATGGGAATTGGGGAAACATTCTTCGTTTTGCCTGTTACTCTGTCAGTTTCATCCTCAATTTCTTGCCGTACTGCATTAAAGTCAGTGAACTTTTTGTTTTTGCAGTGGAGAAACTCAGCATACTCTGGAAAAAAATTGCTGTTCACATAATCTGCTTCGAACCATACCAAGTTGACAATCCAAGTCAATGTTAAGGATAACAATTTTTATTCCTTTTTTACCTTTCTGTCATTAGTACTAGCATTGAAGCTAATGCCTTGAAGGTGTGTGAAACTTTTGTCAATTGTATTCATTAAGATGCCATCTTCAAATTATATGGCAAAATTTTGGCACAAAATCATGAATTACATATTCCATATCAAGTGTACCCAAAAAAACCTCATTTGCACAGTGACCCTCATGGATTTTCCTGATAATTTGCATGGATGTAGGGCTTCATAAGAAAAGCCCACACCCAAAATTTCAGGGTTCTAGGTCAACTCGTTTCCGAGTTATGATGGGTCAAAAATTGCAAAATTTCCCAAATCGGGGGCATTCGGACCACACCCAGATTCCCTTAGCTTCTGTTCTGTAGTACCTACAGCAAAGATTTTGATATCAAATGAAAGCTCTTGAAATTCTGAATCTAAATAAAACTACACATGAATTCTTCCTCTCAAGTTTAGCCACACAAACAGAGAAACAAGATTTCAAATGTTGACCACGCCCAGGGGGCAATTTTGATTTTCATAATTTTTCTTTCAATTATTCCTTGGTTACCACAAAGGTGATACAGAAAGTTTCAGAGTGGGGTTAGATTGGGTTCATATACAATTAGACATTTGTAGCAGGCAGACATGTGTAAAAATGCCACTTTTATTGGTTTTCTATACTGAAGCTTGTCAGGTCACAAAAGGCTACCAGCTCATCAAAGCTAAGTGTTATATAACAAAAATATCTTCAAATAATTTCAAAGATGTTGTTATATTAAGACTTTGGTTGTAATAAAATATTAAGTTCAGTCCTGATTTTATTGAGCTGCACAAGAACTCTCCTCAGATTCACTCCTTGTCAATGTATAGGCTCGTCCCGTGGTTGTAACTGGATTGAAAAGTGTATGTTCACCTGAAAAGTCTATAGTCAGAATGTCTGGATGACTTGGAAAAAAGAAAGAAGGGCTAGGGTCATGGGGATGAAGGAAACTGATTTCCAATGAATTTGTGTCTAGAGCTGCTTGGGTAGCATAAGCAACCCACCATCTTTTGCCATATATCACTGTAACATTGGTAAGTCCAATATCCAGGGTGTTCTGACCTGACTTGCAAGCACACAGTTCTTGCGATTCTTCACCAAAGCCATATGTAGCAGCTTGCATCAAAGACTTTGAACAGTTATAAAGCTGTATAGATTTTAAGTTCCTGTAATCGTTTTGGCCCTTTTATACCTGTCCTGCAAAAGTTCATCCTCTTCCTTCCAATCAACATTTAATAATTTTGAATTAATTTCACTAAGATTCTCATCAACAAATCTAAACAGTTGCAAAGCTGATAGGATTTGGTTATCAAAAGGGCGTTGAAGACTGGCATGAGTTGCTTCATGCTTAATTGTTCCTCCAATTCCATCAGATGGACCCTTGTCATAACTAGTGGCAAAATAATGCCATTCAGCAGAAACTCCAAAATCTTCTTAATGCAGGCAAAGGTTAGCAAAATTTTTAAGGTTTTTATATTGCATGCACAGCCATCAGAGAAGTAAACAATATTTGATACTGGATAAAAAATATGTTTTAAGTGTTTCATTAAATGCCTCTGAAACAAATGGACTGCAGTTTTGCCATGTGTGTTGCAATCAGATATTAACACAAAATTGCTTTGTTGAACCTTATCCTCCTTCTTGTAATAATACACAAATGGATGTAGGGTAGCCATTGAATTATTCCAGTGAAAGGACTGAGCCTCATCTTTATACCTGTTCAAAGTCTTTGATGCAAGCTGCTACATATGGCTTTGGTGAAGAATCGCAAGAACTGTGTGTTTGCAAGTCAGGTCAGAACACCCTGGATATTGGACTTACCAATGTTACAGTGATATATGGCAAAAGATGGTGGGTTGCTTATGTTACCCAAGCAGCTCTAGACACAAATTCATTGGAAGTGAGTTTCCTTCATCCCCATGACCCTAGCCCTTCTTTCTTTTTTCCAAGTCATCCAGACATTCTGACTATAGACTTTTCAGGTGTGCATACACTTTTCAATCCAGTTACAACCACGGGACGAGCCTATACATTGACAAGGAGTGAATCTGAGGAGAGTTCTTGTGCAGCTCAATTAAATCAGGACTGAACTTAATATTTTATTACAACCAAAGTCTTAATATAACAACATCTTTGAAATTATTTGAAGATATTTTTGTTATATAACACTTAGCTTTGATGAGCTGGTAGCCTTTTGTGACCTGACAAGCTTCAGTATAGAAAACCAATAAAAGTGGCATTTTTACACATGTCTGCCTGCTACAAATGTCTAATTGTATATGAACCCAATCTAACCCCACTCTGAAACTTTCTGTATCACCTTTGTGGTAACCAAGGAATAATTGAAAGAAAAATTATGAAAATCAAAATTGCCCCCTGGGCGTGGTCAACATTTGAAATCTTGGTTCTCTGTTTGTGTGGCTAAACTTGAGAGGAAGAATTCATGTGTAGTTTTATTCAGATTCAGAATTACAAGAGCTTTCATTTGATATCAAAATCTTTGTTGTAGGTACTAGAGAACAGAAGCTAAGGGAATCTGGGTGTGATCCGAATGCCCCCGATTTGGGAAATTTTGCAATTTTTGACCCATCATAACTCGGAAACGAGTTGACCTAGAACCCTGAAATTTTGGGTGTGGGCTTTTCTTATGAAGCCCTACATCCATGCAAATTATCAGGAAAATCCATGAGGGTCACTTTACAAGCTGGGTACACTTGATATGGAATATCCCTAATGTGTGTGTAACCACATTGAGTCACTACTGACCTCATTCATTACAGCTGTTCAATGCCCATCAAGCAACTTACTATAAACACAACATGACAAGTTGTCAGAAGCAAATTTTTGCTGCTTTTGCTGAAATCTTGATTTTTTAAGTAACAATTTATTCAAAGAAGAAAATATAACTCTCCGATTTTTTGCCCAGAATCAGCCATAAGACAGGTCTCAAAGTTGGAAAATTGGAAACTTGTAAAATTTTGCCAACATTGAGATTTTCACACAAATGTCCCTAGCTGTTGTTGCCATGGCAATGATATTTCTACTTATTTATCACAGTAGGTCATTAATGCTTTTGTAAAATATTTTTTAAGTTCATTTTTAGATTTTGCATGCGCAATTTACTTGGCTTTGGAATTTTTTCACTTGACTGCAATGCTTGCTGGCAGTTCCGGTTGTTCAAAAAATGCTTTAAATTCAAAATGGCGGATCTTGTAAAATTGGGACAAAAAACAGGAAATTTCAAATGTTTCTATTTTTGGACATATTGAAGATATTCACTTGAAATTTTAAATTTCAGTTTATGCCATATCTACCTACATTTACACAAAAATTTTGAGAGCATGGGTGACATGGATGTCCCTCTTGATATGGAATGACCCAGTAGAAAATACTTAGCTTCACAATTATAAACATTTTCAATTGGATGACAACTTCAGTACCTCAAACTGCAGTTCATCATTGATCTTAGATAAAAGTCACCAAATTGTTACCTGTATTTGAATAATTTAGCTGCAAAATTAATGGCCTTCTTGTAACTATCCCAGAGCCTCTTGGCAGAAAATCTCTGTTGGAGAAGGCAGAAAGTTAATGGTTATTGTTTATTTAATTGGTACTAAAAGAACTTCAGACATTAATGAACTTTTCGATCCATACAAACCTTGTTTAGATGTAAAGTATTTCCAAATAAATAAGCACTTAAAAAGCAGCTTGTCTTTAGATATTAAAGCAAAAGCAAAACAAAGAATATCTTCAAAAAATGTACCAGGAACAACCTGATCTCACAGATAAGCAATATTAGCCAGTTAAAAGGTGAACAAAGATGCTAAAAACTTTTCATGTGCTACTCTATAATCAGAGCAGTGCTCTGTTTTGCCCACACATATTCTAAGAAATGTTTATATTCCATACAAGTTGGTAAAACTTATTTGCAACGTTAGATTACCAAACTTTTACTGCAGATGAACAAAATTGGGAGTGCATCGTTTGTAATTAGAAAGATTTTTTGGAGAAAAATTGCTTGACAAACAACAAAGACTAATTGAGGTAAAAATCATAATATTGCCATTTGCTTATTAATGCAATTACCATAGTATTGTAGAAGAATAGAGCTCTCATAGGATAGAGCTTTTTGCAATACCAATATTTTTCATGCAGTTGCACCTGAAAATCTACCCCCCTCTGGAAGTGTATCTACATGGAATGCATCTCATACAACTGTGCATAGACAAACAAGACAATGCAACAATCTAGAATGCACAGTGGTCTTATAGAATTTATTGACCATAAATATTGGAGACACTGTTTTCCTTGCTAGCTTACAGTAGATATTTCATTTATCGAGTTTTTAACTGAAATATTTGTATTGAAGTCAGTCCCATTTTCTCCTAAGGTTACTACCCTACTGATATGTTTCCCTATTCAAACATGGGTGGTACAAGACTTGGGATAGACACCCTTTTTGAATGAAGTGACTTAAAAGACATCTAAACGAAGGTACAGCAACATAAGATAACTCAAACTCAATTTTTGTTCTCTCGAAACAACTTTACCGATAGGTCACTTGAAAATGCTTCTCTGTAAGAAAAAACTTGGTAAACTACATTTAAAGTTAGTTGAACTTTAAAATACTTTATACGCATTACCTGCCAACGAAATTCTCTAAAACACTACTTTTGCCAGCACTCTGACCCCCAACAACTGCGATTTGCGGAAGGTCGATTGGAGCTTCGATGCCTAACTGAGCAAAAGCATCTTGAAGCTTGTTGACAATCGGAATCAACTCTTCCATACCTCTATTACCAGACATTTTGATTCTTTATATGGAGAGAATAATGCAAGGGATGGTTATAAAGACCACGTCTCACTGAACCTGATACATCTCCACCATTTCCTTGAGGCCTTGTGTACAAAACTACCTCTCCTCTTTAGGAAGTTCCCCAGATAGGCCCGAATATTTTGAGGCCTGGGGACTACAACGTAATTGCAGCTCTCTATGTTGTATCAACACTTTCATAACAAATCATCCCAACAACGTATAGAAAAACTAAACAAGTTTTTTAAAAGGCCTTTCCTTATCACCAATTAATTTTTGTATACAAATCTTCCTTCCTGTTAATCATTCACAGGCCCGTCGGAACGAAATTGATATTGGGGGGGGGGGGGCTGTGAATAAAGCAAACTGCACTGGGCTCCGGGAGAACTTCTGCCCGACCACGCCCTTTAGATTGCTGGAAAGCAACCTGGCTATGCAAATTGCAATTTTTAATGGATGAATTACTATTTACAAAATTAAGACAATTTTTGAAATGGAAGTTGTAAATTGGCGCTTTTTTCCAGTTTTGGAAACCCGTAGCAGTGGATGCAATTTCTCCTTTCGTCGACAAAATCATGTTGTGTTGCAGTGCTTTGGTACAGGTAAAGCAGAATGCTGAATCGGAGTCTACGTCGTAGTGCAACCACTTGAACTTGTCAAACCAAGATGGCTGGAAGGACATTTTGAAATTTTGCCTGCCGAATGATCGGGCAGGGAACTTAAGATTCCGTGGCTGGTTTGGCACTGACCGTAGCTTGATACTTGTACCTGGATTTTCTGCTACAACGGTGGTAGTTTGCTTAGACATGGAAGTTGATGGGTTGGATTCAGCTATCTCTGTAACCTTCTCATTGACAACTGTTTCCTCGGGTGCCCCTTCTTTTATACTTACATTTTAGACCCTGACGCCCTCCTAGCATCTTCGCATAATAGTTTCATATTTCAAGATTTCACTTTCTCCGCTCATGCTGTACGTTCCTGATCAAGTATATATTGGTTCTTTGAACACGCAATAAATGATTTAAAGGGATAACTGGCAACCGAACTTGTTTATATTTTTGCGAACTTATAATATGGCCTTGCAATGTTTTCTCAAAAATCTAAAAAGCAAACATTTGCAAAATATGCTGATTGTAATAATTCATATTTGTACCACCAGCTGCCTTGTTGGAAGAAAACCCTCCTGTGGTTAAAAGTGACTCCCTGTCTTCCAGAAGTACAAAAGGTCAAACTTGCTACATGTTTATTCATAATTTCGCCTGTTACGTCGACAGAAGGTTAAGAGCCTTTGTCAACTTCAAAACAAAAGAGGCAAAAATTGTTAGCATTGCGGCCTGGACGCATTTTGAAGCACTTGCCGCACTCAGAATGAAGACATTTTACCCCGAAGCGGACTAAAATGTAAGCTTCTTCGCGTATCCCATTAAGACAAGCTTCAAAGTGTATGTTCGATCACGAACATTTGAAGTGGGCGTGGTCAAGCCCTATTAGTATATACCCAAAGTTAGTATATACCAAAACTTTACCCCAAACGTAATCTAATTGTGAAATTTTCAATGGTTGCTTCAAAATGTTTTTTCTAACAATTAAATTAAATTATAAGGAACCAAAGACGTAAAAGCTTTGACCTAAAAAAAAATGAATCTCCTAAGAAACAGTAAAGTTAATTCCAATATACTAAGAATACGCTAACAGTAGAAATCGAATGTTCTTTATTCGAAAAGACGCTTAAATGTTTTTAAAGCATGTTTTCAGTAAGCTTCTGAAAGTTTTAACAATTCATATTCCTAAATATTTCATTTTTCAGCTCGAAAAGCTTCATCAAAACATCGTGAGTTGGATAGCTTCCTTGTGAAGAAAGGAAAACACACAAAAAAGCGAATCAATGACATGTCAACAAAACTTGGACTGGAATATTTTTATCAGAAAACGTATCTACACTACATGTCTGGTTGAAGACAATACTCATAAATAAATGATTATTTCGATTGAAAGATGCTAATTTCATGAATATTATTGATCTGTGCAACATTGAATATAGAAATCACATATACTATTTTTGACGCATTAAACTGTTCATGTGTTCTTAAAATATCTCAACAGCCGCTTATCACCCATCGATGGTCACACTTCCTCCTACGGAGCCTAACAACACTTGAGTCAACCTGAGCGCCGTTGTTCTTATCAGAAATATCTTCCTTCAATCGATTCTGTGTGAGCTTCAGAAGCGCTATATTTCGGCCAATAGCATCAAGTGACTCTTTCAAACCATTATTCCTTCAATGATTTCCTGGGCTTCAGGCAGCTGAGTGCCCGGGTGTCGCTGGAAGGTTGACACAGTAGGACGGTCCAGCCTTTCTCTCGTCTCTAAGTCTTTTGAAGACACAGGGCCCTGTTAAGTAACAAATGGTTAATAAGTACATATAAGGAATCACAAAAACATTGACCACCCCCTGCTCTAAATGCTGACAAAAAACATCTCCATACAAACGTTTGAATGATTATTTGCAAGTTAGTCCTTGAGCAGCTTTTTTTGGGGGGAGGGGGGAGGACTACCTAAATCAACCAACCAAGCAATTTTGGCATGTTTAGAATGACAAAAAGATCAACATGTGTTTTAAATTTAAATGTGTCAAATGACCAAAAAATCTCAAATGACAGTACCAGGTCTAAACTGGTGACTGACTTAAGCAGTCAGTAGTAAGATTGGTCAATTACAGTCTATACCAATTTAAGCATAGTGTTTTTTGTATCCAAGAAAATTGGCTGATTGGCTTTGACAAGAAAAATTGGAGATGAAATTCACACAAAGATAGCTACATCACATAATTACATTCACATGTACACAACATGGAGGTACAGAAGAAAAAATCACCAAGAAATGAATAGAAAATAGCTCCATTCACTGGCTATCTTTTCAAAGAAAAGTCAACTTTAGTTTTGACATAACTTTTTGATGTTAAAAAAACAACAGCTTCCTATCAAAGCCCCATTAGTCACTTTGGTGGTACAATGAACATTAGACAAAACAGATTGGTGCCAAGCAGCAGGACCTTGGTTCTATGTAAACATCAGCACTGTTAGTACATACCAAAGTGTAGCCACGAGCAACATCAGTCGCATAGTGCCATCTTTCACCTCTATGCCTTGCCATTCTTATTTCTCCAGATGTCATTTGCAAGTGTTGCTAAAAATGGATTGATAAATCAATTTACAAACTTTTTCCTTACTAACAGTCCTTGAAAACAGTGAAACTACATGTTCATAGCAACAATAAACAGAGCATTGATGCCAAAATGGACAAAGCAATAAGAAAAACAAAAAACAAACATGCAAATGTTTAATGATACATTGTGCAGTATTCCCTATCAGCTCCAATTTCATTGACTTCACTAATATTTCTTGTTGTTGGTGGCACACTTGGGAGTCATTAGAAGCCTTGTAGCACAAAAAGACAAACAAAGTCTAATGACCAATTAGTTTGCTCCCAGAGGGCTAGTTAAATTAACAAGAGAGGCTTTAAAGGTAGATACACTTCAATCTGTCTTAAACAACATACACATGAGTATGTTGCACACAATGGCTCACCTTCATTGTAACTGTTTCTGACACCTTCTTTGTCAATCCATCATTGACACTTCTGTGAGCTGATTTTTGTAGTTTCTGAATTTGATCTATAGCCTCTGCAACTTCCCTTTTCAATGTAACAGAACGCTTTCTAGCATCAGCAGCAAGTGACATTACTTCTTTAACCTCTGGAGTGCAGGGTCCTAGTGGGTCTGTTTCCATAGTAGCAGATCTGACAGTAGCTCTCTTCCCAACAGTGATGCTATCAATTGAAGTTGTGGCAGGCACAGCAGAAGAAACAGAGTGGCAAATCAAATCCAAAACCCTGTTTCTCTCTGAGATAATAGCTTTAATCCTTTTCCTGGCATTATCAAGCACTTGAAGCTGTTTCTGGACTGATCTCAATTTGGATTCCAGAATTCTTTTCAATTTCAGCAACTGTTCCTTCTCTGCTCCAAGCAAATCATCTGCCCCATCTGTCCTCTAACAAGATACATTTTGGCTATGGTTATTGGCATTGTAAAATATTATGAAGAGGATCCAGTGGAATAAATCAACATTGTATATTTTCCAGTACCAACAAAACACAAGGTCAATCTCACAGCATAAAGGAAAGCAGAAGATAATTTCCAAGTGTCAATCATTCAATGGAACATGATCATGTGACATATCAATCACTCATATGAGTCAATAAAATAAAGTTTATTTTAGGGCTTAAATTTAGTACCATCAAAACAGCTACAGGTAAGAGATAATTCAAAACATCTTGAAAATGTTCGTTTGCCTTTCATATCCAGCTAACAAAGTTGGGAATTCATGAATAGCTTTGTCACTTAACAAACTTTTTGATAACTTGGTATGTGCAGATGGAATACATAGCACAACTTCAAAGCAACACTGACAAATGACTTCCACGCAGGGTAATATGAGTCAATCACCTGCCCATTCAGAATATAGGATGTGCCTTGACCCGGACAAAAGGCTCACCATATTGGTTTGACCTCCATTGAAAGCCAGATCCCTTTAGCCACCAAGCTTGAGCATGGTGTCAAATTTTACTTGCAATGTTTAATTAATTTTGTTTTAGATCTAGTTGCTGGGGAGAGCATGGCTTTGACCAGTGATAAGCACTTTGTAGCATTAGAAAGTCGGATAAAGGCGAGAGAGAAATATACTTTCTTGACACTGCAAGAAACCTCGGAAGGCAAAACAAAAACTAGATTTAATTGTACACATGTTTGAAAACCCTTGAAACCGTAACATTAATGCTTAAATGCGATTTTTCAATAAACAGATAAAGTATAAATAAATATGTGGCCTGCAGTCTTATTCTAGGGAGAGGGGGACAGGGCGTAGCATATACATGATGGAAACTTTAGGAACAGCTCTGGATGATCCGAGCTTCTTCTTCAAAACTTTAAAAGAGAAACTCGTTTGCATCCATAGCGCCACACTGAAAGCAATTCGTGCAGTGCTATACAAACAAACTGTGATTTGTTTGATAGCTGACGAACGGAAAGGGAAGCACACTTTCGATTGAAATGAAAATTACATTCCTTACCCTTTCCCTGACAGGTCTTGCTTGTCTTCTCATGTGGGAACTATTATTAAGCAAAATGTCTTTCCGTATATGTTCATGGGCTTTCTCGAGGTTCTCTTTAACCCGCAAAAGAGACTTTATTTCTTCCTCTGTCTCAAGCAAGCAATACTTGAGCTTGACAACAACGGAACGTGTCTCTCTGACATAGCTGTGAATCTGTGCATTGCTTTGCTGAATGCAGCTGTCTCTCAGTGATGGCAGTGGGTCTAACTGTCTTCCTAAATCGTTAAACTTATCGCTGCGCTGTACGACTGTCTGAGCCAGTCGAATATTCCTCACGGTCGCCTCCTTCCAAGGATCCGGCCCAATAGTTGCAACTTTTGTCACTTCCATGATAAGCGTGAGGCTCACAAGTTTAACAGGATGAATATTGTGAGTAGGCAATTGTTTGGTTCGCAAGGTGTGAACTTGTTCAGCTGTTTGTGGCGTTTGAACACTTCAGCATGCGAACAACAGACATCAACCCATTATCACCAAGGCGTCGGAGCTTGTTTAGGTGTCCTAGCAACTGCGGCCTCGTATTGAAATGAGGACTGGAAACAAGGAAGTAAATACATCCCCTAGTAATCGCAAGGAGTATTACAAAAATACGGACAATAAAGCACATTTGGTAAAAATATGGGTTGAAAAATTTATTTAACCTCCAAAAGCCTATCCTTGCTATTTTTATTCTTTATATAGTTTGGACCCTCACCTCAAGAGTATGTTTCATACCAAATACCAACAGCCATAACATGACAGCCATACGAAACTTGGTAAACTGAAATCAATGGTATTCTCAATCGCTACATACGGATCGGAAACATGGACACCCGGCAAAAATGAAAGAAACAGAATTGATGCTTTTGAAATATGGGCATACCGACGGCTGCTTGGAATCTCTTACCCTGGGTAGGAATCTCTTTGAGCGTTCGCATTACCAACGCGACTGTATTGGGAAGAGTGGGCCACGAGAAAATCCTGCTTCACGACATCCAAAGAGCACAACTAAGATACTTTGATCACATAGCACGCCGTGACGCCACATCGTTATTAAAAATCGCAATGCTTGGATTTGTAGAAGGCACACGAAGCAGAGGGAGACCAGGCCAAAGATGGACAGACAATATCAAGGGTTTGGTTGAGACATCTCTAGCGAAATGCATCCACCAAGGATAGAAGTGGCTGGTGCGAGGTCATCAGAGTACAAGCAGTCACCGTGGCTGAATGACCGATGATGAATATACGAAGTTTTTAGGATTTATGATAATCCTTATCATATGCAATTCTACCACACTGACTGATTCGATCAGATGACTGAAGGGACGTTTATGTTGTTGTATTACTCAGAGGTCTTGAAAACAACCACCAGTTTTTTACAAATTTTCTTAATGCATTAGTGTTCACATGTTGGACAAAATGTGACATACATCAAAAACAGGATATTTACTGTCTAGTATTTCGTTCTTCAAAATCTCAAGAGCAGAAACGTTTTGAATTGCAAAACTGACACTGGTATTGGGCGGTCTCTTTGGGTGAAACACGAGCCGTTCAATGGTCAGAGACGGTTCAAAGTTCCCTATTGAACATTAAATACAACTGTAGGTGAATATTTCGTATAATTGACGAGAATCATCCAGATGGGAACCTCGTAACCCAAAACTCCGGTGTTTCACCCTTAGGCAAAAACAATAGAAAGAAATTCCAGACTCTATCTCCAAGTTTCATGCTTTGATCAAGGGCTTGTTTGTATGCCGGAATTTGTCCTAACTGTCAGCCTATCATCCATAATGAAGGGTGAAATTATCGATTGTTTATGTGGAGATTCTATCATATAACCTTCCACGCATCTTAGCTCCACTCTAGTGTGTTAGGTGTTTCATTTCACTAATTTACAACATCCATTACGGCCGCAATACAAACAAGAACATTAGCAACAAATGTTGTAAGTAGGTTGCTAGGTGCCTGCAACATGGCAGCTTCCCGTACCATTGACATGTTTAAACGAGTCACGTGTCAAAAGGCATAATCGCCCCCCCCCTCTGGCAAATCATTGAATGGGCTGAATTGCATCAACGGAAAAAGCATAGGGCTATTTCGTCTTTAAATTGCCAAATGGGTGCCATTGACTGTAACTGCTAAGTTGAGAGATTGATTCCTGCAGGACCTGCAAGAGCCTGCTGGTATCTATTGACGTCTCCGGAGCTGTTCGAACGATTCTGCTCCCTGAGATTTCAAAATTCACCAGTAAAATTTGTTTATCTAAGCTTCAGCTGGTTGAACCTGCACAACCTAGCTGAATTTTAGAGGCATACTGAAAGCACTGTGTTAATTCCATCTCCAATCGAATGCTCTTCAAAAACAAGTCTATCTATAAAGTGCAAGTGTTCAAATCTCTGGTGGAAGAGAAAGCTCAATGTCAAAGCAGCCATAAGCCGACTCTCGGAGGGTAAGAAGTGAGTTGTGTTTCCGGTATGTTATAAAATTTGTTATCGTGAAGTTGAGAGACATGGGAAAATCATATCACGAGGAATAAAGAGTGCTTTGAAGATAATGTTTATTTTATCTGTGCATTCACTTGATGAGCATGTCACCTCGGCACAAGCAACAAACGACTGTTTTTAGATAGTTAAAGAGCAAGATAATGACACAACCTTCCAAGTGATATCAGTGCAGGCCAGCCACCTGAACACAGCACACTGCACGATCAGATTTTGAATGAAATAACAGCTACCAGTTTATATGAAATTTGAAAACAAATGCTCTGTTTGAGCGTCCTTTCAGTTGGCAAAGCAGGTTGATAATAAATTAAATTATAGCCCCTAGCCCCTGAAATCCCATTAATATACAACGATTGCCACTAGCAAAACAAGACTAGTATGTTTTACTTTTCACACCTATCATAAGGAGACGACGGATGGCGTAGGACGTGGGAATTGGGTGATAAAATGAGAATGCAAAACGCAGATGCATGAAAACTGATTGATATCAGGTAACTGGTTCAATGTCAATCAACATGAAGGAAAGCAATCAAAAGGTAGAACCCCTTGATGAAAATTTACGGAAAGATTATACTCAAGAAATAGAAAAATTGAAACTTCAGACAGGTAAGGAAGAAGACGCAGTTCAAGAAGCTAAGAGGTTGCGAAATGAAATTGAAGAAGAGATGGGGAAATCATTTGAAATGATCGAGGAGAAGCATAATGAGGTTAAAGACTTTTTACACAAAAGAGAGAAGGAAGAAGAGGAACACAAAAAGAGGGCAGAAGACATCTTGAAGAGACTTAAAGATGGAATGATGGACACAGAAGATGATGCGATAAAAAAAGGGCCTTCAGAAAGGGCAATATTTCAGGAAAGGCATCGAGATTCTTCAAAAGCAGATGATGACAAAAGCGAAGGATTCTTTGAATTTGATTCAAGCTCAACACAAACTGATGTCATTCAACAAATATCACAGCATATTCAAGTTGTTCCTGATGAACTTGACGACGTCTCGCAACGCAAAGATACTGGCTTAAACAGTCATGGAATCAAGGAAGAAAATATTCCAGATATAATCGAGGCAATAAAAGAGAATCTGATAGAGAAAATGAAGCAAAATCTAACTGAAGTAGAAGAAAAATTAGCAGGGGAAGCCAAAACAGATGGGAACACGGTACAGAATACGTCAACAGAAGTGCCAAGGATTAATCAAACTGGAGGAAAGAGCCAAGATGCAAAAGATATTGTTGGCAAAATGATGAACTGCTACGAAAACTTGAAGAGCTGGCAAGATCGGTGACAGAAAATAAAGTCAATGACGAAAGATTATCCGATGCATTAAAGGATACGCTAGACGAACATAAGAATGAATTGATAGACAAGCTTTTGCAAAATGCAAAGAACGTGAACGAAATACCTGGGCTCTCGGATGACGAAAATAAGGATCTTCAAGAAACGTATGCAGAAATGCAAACCGATTTTGAAAACCTGTCAAAGTTGGTTTTACCAAGTCAAAACCACGAGCACAATACGGGAGAGGGGCGTCTTATGAAGTGCAGAGAGCTGTGCAAAGAAATCGATAAGATTGAAAGTGACCTTGAGGAGTTGAATAGTCAGATGCTATTGCTGCAGGAAGAGTCGGAAAAGAAAGATAATGGATTTGTTGATGATTCAGAAAGTGGTCAGGACCAAGGTATGAGTGAATATAGTGGGCCTTTTCGGCATCAGGTGGCCGAATTCGAGACGCGTTATGCCGACGACAATGGGATCTATAACGGAAAGGAGGCACCTGCGAAGGAGGTTGGCGGCAGGCGGCTGACCGAATTGATGAAAAACAAAATAGATGCTGACGCAAGGCTGAAGTCTAAACTTGAAGATTTGCGAACCATGTTAGGCCAGAGGGAGGAAATAGCGACTAAGGAAACAAATTCGCCTTCAGCGAGCAAAGAAGACTTGGAGGAGGGGAAGGAAATGAGTAAAAATGTTGCTGAGCTGGAAAATGCAAACTTTCAATTGCAGAAAGAATTAGACAAAGCGTACATTGCAAACAAGGTGCTTGCCGAAGAAAACAGAAGACTGCTGCAAGGAAGTGACACAAGGATTCCTGAGAAAATGGATGAAGAATTGTTTAGCAGCACATTGGAAATACCACGATGGCAAAGTGAAAACCAGCTGAGCAAAAAACTGGCTAGAGCAGAGGCAGGAATTGGTGATAACCTTTTCCGTGTTTTAATTAGTGATGAGACACCAGAAAGGAAGCCACTCGTTGAGATGAAAGATTTTGAAATTTTGCAGCTGGAAGGTAATACTGTAGCTGATCTGTTAAAATTGCACAGGGAAAATGAAATGATGGTTGCTGAAAGGCTCACAGCAGCTGATGTGAAAAATGCAATTAATGACTTGTTGAAAGAAAGTAGAACTGACACCAACAAACTGATCGCTGATCTGCAAAACGAGGCTGAGAATGTCGACTTGGATATTGCCCAGAAAGAGGCTCAGGTACAAAATACAGAAGAAGACCTGAACAAGTTGATCGAAAAGCGTCTTGGTGAGATAAATGAGAGCAATGCAATGCAAGCAGAAATAGCAGATCTTGAGAAAAAGTTAGTTACCGTAAACAATACCATAACAAATTGTTTTCTAGCCAGTGAGAAAGACAATGGTTTGGACAACCTTGATGAGAAATTAGCCGACGTTGATAGGCAAATAGAACAAATTGGCTTAGAGTTAAAGCGAGATTTGGACATTGAAAACAGTACAAGTGACGAAAATCTGCGTGATACCGCGGGACTGCGAAAGCTGCTTGAGAAACTTAAGCCTTACGCAGCAGAAGAGAAAATGAAGAGAAATGACGTCATAGAGAGTTACAAAGTACCAACGGAAGAAGAAGTCGATGAAATAATCAAAGATAAAGTGGAGGCTCTGCGGCAGCGTGATCAACTGCAAGTGGGAGGTACGCATGAGGAGGCAAAGTTCGCAAAGAGTAAGCAAGATGACAAAAGGCAGACAAGGACTGGTGACAATCAAGCTGGATCAGGCAATCAAGGGCAGCTGGAACAACTTCAAAATGATCTACAGCTGATTGAGGGGGAGTTAGGAACCTTGGACGTAAGAGCAGAAGATATGCCGTTTTTGAAAGAGGCTATCTCGTCCCTAAAAAGCGCGATCGTTGAGACAAATGAAAAGGTAGAGAACGCGGGGAAAAGGTCACAAGAAGAAACAAATGAATCGCTGGATGAAATAGACGAACAGATTGAAAATTTGAAAAAGCAACTGACAGACATTGCACTTGAGGGCTCACGGAAAAATGAACAGAGCAAGGTAGCAGGGGATAGTGAGGAAGAAATAACAAGAGAAAATGCAAAAGAAAAGATCGAAAGACTATGTGGGATGCTTGGTCATGAAAAGGAGAGAGTAACGGATATAATCATAAGCATGGAAAGTTTGGCAGAGGATATTAAAGATTCAAAAGAACTGAAGTTTGCAGAGTTCAAAAAACGATTTGAGGTAAAAACAAATGAACTCAAAGCGGAAATGGAAGAGCGCTTGGATTCTGTAAATAGGGTATTGCGGGATGCTTCTGATGCACTGAAATCTAGTGAAATCGAAGAAGAAAACGAGAAGAAAAATATAGTATTAGAAGAAAAGCGAGCAAAGCTTGTGGAAATGAATCAGAAAATAGCAACTACAAAATTTGACTTGGAGGGAATCAAATATTTGAGAAAGAGGGTCAAATCGGTGATTTAGACAATTCAGATATCGAAGAGCTCCTTTATAAAATCGAGGCAATTGAAATATCGATTGAGCGCATGGGAAGGACAATAAGTGACGCAAAAGAAGAAGGAGACACGAGGACACTAGATACCTTACTAAAGCGACAAAAAAGAATGAATGATAGCCTCGAAGCCGTGCAGCAAGAGTTAGCCAATCAGAAGAGTGTCCTTGGAAGGGATTTGAGTGACTTGCTAGCCGAGAGAAGGAGGATCGAAGAAGAGGTTAATGAGATGTTGGGGGAGGGCACGATTGAAAACGGTGGAGAAAGAGAAGCTATTTTAGAAATAATCAGTGGCTGTTTTGAAACTAGTGAAAGTGGTAGAGAGGACCTAGAGTTAGAAAAACGTGTATTACAGCGAGCAAAGTTTGCGGAGAGTTATGAAGACTTTGATAAACTGGG
This sequence comes from Nemopilema nomurai, assembly GCA_003864495.1. NCBI lineage: Eukaryota > Metazoa > Cnidaria > Scyphozoa > Rhizostomeae > Rhizostomatidae > Nemopilema > Nemopilema nomurai. The sequence continues at coordinate 78,133 of ML133484.1, forward strand.
AGGACTTAAAGAAAAGGATGGGAAATTGCTCGAGGATATGATCCTGTCAACTGAATTGGATATTGGTGACAGACTGGAAGAAATTGATGAAATATGTAAGGGTTATGATCTAGATGAAAGTTTAGCATTAAACAAGGCATACTTACAAAACATGGTACAGCAGAGGTCTGAGCTGCATTGCGCTTTGCAACAGCTGGGAAAGTTCGATGAGCGATACAGGAACAGCCAAGAGGGTGAAGAGAATGGGGATGCAGGGGTGCAAATGGAGATGCACAGTAAATTTGAAGAACTAAGGAGATTAAGAGAAGTGAAGTTAAGTCTAATTGATGATAAGCTTGACACACTAAATAGGATATTGGAAAGTCCCGTTTTCAAGGACAGCTTCAAAAATGGAGAAACATCTGCGGAGGAAATGATGGAAGATGACGATGAAGAGGTTATAGCAACGATCAGAGAAGTAAAAGAAGAGTTCAATTCTATCAGGCTGATAGGCGATGCAGAGGATGACTGGAGCGGCTTAACTGATTCCCTTGTGAACGAAATCAAGCTGCGAAATGAAATGGATGCTGATATTAGCAGCCTGCTTGATGCTCGAGAAGAACTTATTGACAAGTATGTTCAGGATATTACCAACGAGGGCTCTGAGAATGGAAGAGAAGAGCACTTGGGGAGAATAGCGGAGACAGACCAGAAGATCAAAGATCAAGGAGAGATTTTCGTTAGAGCGCTGTTAAGAACAAAGGATGGCGAAGAGGTGGCTAGCAATGAAGAGGATGACAAGTTAAAGCAATTGATCGCCAAGAGAGATGTGACAATGAGGCAGCTCTTTGCATTGAAGGCAAAAGAGGGGCAACGAGGACACACGGCTACTGAGAAACAGAAAGTCGACGAGGCAAGCCCATTAGGTAGAGATTTTCAAGAGGAGTTAAACACCAAGATTTGAGAATTCTCGAATACAAAAGCCGTGGTCAGTCGGAGGAAGTCGAACGTGTGCAAAGCCCTAACTTGTATGCCGTGTTGAGAAAAGTTTACGATGAAACAGAGACCTTGAAGAACGAGGTTGAAAATGATGAAATACTTTTACGTGATTGCAAGCCACGTGATACGATGATGGAAACGAATTTGGCTGCTGATGTGACAGTGTCTGAGTTGGACAAAGACAGCAACAACAACATTGAAATGAAGGTGGCTCAAATCGAAGCCAAAATTGAGGATTTGGAAGAGAAACGGACAGAAATAATCCTTAACGAAAAAGATGTTGACTCAGATGAGGAAGTAGATGAAACAGAAATGATACAAAATATCGGTGATATGAAAGAAGCCTTGGAAGATTTTGAGAGAAAGCTACGCGTATTAGAAAGGAGAGAAGATCTGGTGAAGCAAATTGAAAACATTGTAAGTGATAGTGAAGTCTTGGGTGTGGACATTGACAGAAGTCAATTGCAGAAAGAATATGACCAGATTTCGGAAGAACTAGATAGTGTTGATTTGCAAATAGCAAAGTTTATCAATGCAATTAGAAATGAGTTAGATAAGAAAGATATCTTGTCTCCAGCTAAAAGGAAAGGTGACGAATTGGACGTTAAAGACAAGAAAGAGCTGTATGATGTCCTGCAATGCAAGTTGAACGATTTGATAAAGCAAAGAATGAGCATAGAGGAAGCCAAAGAGAAGGTTGCAAGGGTGAATGGGAACAAGGGAGAACTAAAAGAACTTGTTGATGACAGAAAGGATATCATTCAGAAGCTGGATGAAATGTACAAATTATATACAGATGGATTGGCAGATGACAGTAATTCAAGGTGCATCCATGATAAGAGACAAGACTATTTGAAGGAAAAAGAAGAAATAAACTTCCTTGAAAAGAAAAAGCAAGAAATAGCAAAATGTCTGGAAAGCTTAGAGGCTACTGGGGAGGCATCACTGGAGAATTCCACTAGTGGATTTAGCGATGTTGAAGACACGCAAGAGAAGATAGAGAGCCTGGAAATGGCCAACCAAGAGAAAGATGAACTCATTAGTGAAATGGCGGAGCAGATTTCAGCGTTGGAGGAACAGATTTTAGATTTGGAACAAGAATCAGAAATACTGAAAAACAGCTTTATTGAAAAAGAAGATAATATGTCTAAAGAGATCAAAAAGTTGAATAAGGAAAAAGACTCAATAACTAACATGCTTGAGGCTGAGAAAGACAAGAACAAAGAAATGGGTAAGCAACTAACCAAACTAGATAAGTTGAAGGAGGAGCTGAAGTTGAAGGGAAGACGGATTGTGAAAATTGAAAATGAAGACATACAAAGCATGAGTCCAACAAAGGAGGATCTTATCGAAGATGAAAAGGTTGGCGACACAGATGACCTACGCCATGAAATTGATAAGATAACAGCAGTAGAGGAAATAATGAAGCTAGCTGCAGAGCTTATAACTGAAAATGAAAGAAGGGCTACAGATTGCAGGGAGCTTGAAGTGGAAAAGAAAGAATTGACAGACATGTCCGAAGATCTTTTGAATGAATGCGAGGAACTGAGAAATGAAGCAGAAAAATGCAAAATGCAAGTGAAGGAAGAAGAAGACAGGACTGGAAAGATGAAACTGAAAATGGATGAGCTTGGGCAGATGTTAGCGATGGAGAATGAAAACAAAAAGGAGTTGATAAATGAAAATGAGAAGTTGAAAAGCGAACTTGAAATGATTATAACTGATAGTGAAGCCGTGCGGAATGAGGCAATTAGTTTCAAAAAGGAAAATTCGTCTCTAAGTGATGAAATAAAGGAACTTAAAGCAGCTGGAATTAATGAAAATGGCGGAGACAACAAGCATAAAACTATTATAGAAAAAGAGTACGAAATAGTTCCTTCTGAGGCAAGACACTTGATGAACGAGTCTGACTCTGCTGTAGATGTTGAGGAATTCAACGAAAAAGGGGAAAAGAACGATCCTGGTGGAACAGAAACGCAAAAGGACGCGGCAAGACTCGAAATAGAGAAATTGCTGGAGGAGATAAGAAGTCTTTCTTTGGCAAACGAGATTTTAGATGACAAAATGATGCTAGAACAGAAAAGGCGTAAAATGCTGGATGACAGGTGTAAACAGTTAGAGTCATTGTTAAGTGAAAAGAACAGGGAAATAGAAGACGATAAAGCTGAAAATGCAAAGTTACGGTCACAAATAAAAGCTTAGAACTGCAGAGCGAAGAATTTGAAGATGAAATTAAGAAAGCGTGGAGAGAAAAGGTGTTACAGCAAGCCAGGCACGGGATGCTGAAGAAGAACGAGAAAATTGTTGGAGGCTTTCAATAAACTAAAAGATAAGCTTCATCAAGAAAGGCAGCAATCATTCGATGAGAAAGAGAAATTGTCTGAAGAGCTAAGAAGGAGAGCAAACGAAATATCACGACTTAAGAATAATAAAGAGCTCGAAATGGACGAGGTTGAGAAGAAATTACTCAGCAAAGAAAGAAAGTTAAATAAACTGGAATTTCAACTTGCGGAAGAGAATGAAGCATATGAAGAGCTGGTGAGGAATTTTGATCGTGTGAAGAAGGCAAAAGAGAGCATAATGGCCGATTACGAGAAACAGCTACAGGGTCTAGGGGCAGAGATGTCGCGGCTGAAAAAAATAGAGACCGCAATGGGTCTGGAAAATTCAGCATTGAGTGACGAAATTAGGCTGTTGAAAGACAAACTGAGCAAAATGAACATAAAAAGTGCACAGCAGAGGGACAAACTCGAACAACTAGCGAACGAGAACCAAAATGAGATGAAAGCAATGGTGGATCAAGCAAGTCAGGCTAAAACGCAGCTGACAAGGAAGATTAATGAGCTGGATGAACGCAAAGCTAGGCTCGAGGATGCAGCAGTAAAAAAGGAGGCGCAGATACAGCAGTTACAAGAAAAGAATAGTGAGCTACAGGAAGGCGTGACAAGGAAAGACCAAAAAATAGAAGAACTGGAGGAGTGCCTGCAAAGGACTTCAAGGCTAGGAGGGACGATTGGCCGAGAATACGAAATGATTCAACAAGGCTACGAAGAGAAATTACAGGCTGCAAAAATGGATATGTATGCTAAAGAGAAGGATAATGAAATTATCGAAGAGAGGTTGAATAAAAAGAATGCAGAGCTGAACGACACGAGGCTCCAACTTCAAAAAGAGACTAGAGATTTACGCAAGAGAATTACTGAGCTTGAGTTAGAGGCTGAAAACACAAGAGTGAGGCATGAAATGAAAAGGGCAGATTCAGAAAACCTGATTGCGAAGATCGAAAATAAATTGGCCCAGAATGGCGAGAAAGTTAGCAAGCGGGAAGCAGAGAATCAAAAACTAAAAATAGATCTAAAAAACATGGAGAAACTGCTTGCACAAATGAGGGAAAGACGAGAGGTAGAAATAAAATCACTTGAAATGATGATGAAAGACATGGAAGACAGGTGTACAATGTTGCAAGAAAAAAACGTCAACATGAAAGAAAAGTTGGTGAAAGAAATTGAAGAAAAAGAGGAGCTTAAAACGATTGCAAATCACTACCTGGTGATTAAGGATGAAAACATTGTTCTTAGGGAAAAAGTGCTAGAAATTTCCGAAAACCAAGAAGCAAAGAAGGAAGCCGAGAGACTTTCGAGCGAGCTGCAGAAAGTGAAGGACAAATATGAAAAAATAAAACACGAATCAATCCAGGTGTTAAAACATTCGAATAACATGAAACATGAAATTAAACGATTGAAAAGTCAAGTATTGGAAAGTGCACAAGAAAATGAAAAAGAGCAAAATCTTTTGGTGGAAAATCTAGAAGCCGAATTCAGAAAAAGAATCGAGGAAATAATTAAAGGAAATCTTAAGGAAAAGGAAAAGCTGTTAGACATGTGGGATGAGGAAAGAGAAAACTGGGAAGAAGAAATGAAAGATGAAATGGAAAATTCAAGATATGACCTGGAACGCAAATTGAAAGAACAGAAAGAGGATATGGAAGATGAACATATGAAAAAGTTTGCAAAACTATTGAATGAAAACAAGAGAGTCGTGAATGAACTAAACGAGCGACTAAGGGAACTTGAAATTGAAAGATCAAGAATGGAACAAAAATTTGACGACGAAATAAAATCCATAGAGAATCAATATGTTGGCGAAAAGGAATACATGGCAGTTATGATAAGGGAACTACTTCGAAACATAATTGACAATAAATATAAACAAAGTCAACTAAAGCAGTCGCATATGAATGAAGTGAAGAGTATCGAAGATAAATTTGAGCAAGACAAAAGGAGCATGGATATGCGATTGAAAGAGGAACTTCAACTTTTGAGGGAGAAAGTCACTGAGCTGTTGAAAAAGGATACTGGAAGAAGGAATGGCAAAAGAGAGTACAGCAGAATGGACGATCAACTTCTATTGGACTTCGTGCCTAGAAAGCTTTAATAGACACATCTTATTGCGGTGGGACACATAACGAAACAGTTTGAGCTTCCAACCGGACAGTAGATTAATTAGCGTCCGCTAATGTTATTTGTTAATATTTGGTTATATATTGAATTTCAATGCATTAAATGGAAATAGAATTTACACTTCGCTATGGAGTAGAAAATAGATGTTTGCAGCACGCAATGTGATTAATGAGATCAACAGTCGGTAGGTTTAAATACCAGGACTCGTCCTGTTGAGAGATAGCATTATGCTTGAGCCTCGTTCAAGATTTGCCCCTAAAACTGCCAAAGCTAGTGAGCAGTCTTACCTAAAGTTATGTTCTACATGCTTGAGCACAAACAGCGTAATTTTTAAGAATTTTCACCAATTAATGCGATCCTGTAGTGCGCCAAACCTTTTTCGGAGGCTAGGAAGAACATAACTATGAAATCGCGTACATCTTGGTTTCGGGAAGGTATCAAGGTATCAATATCAACATTCACTGGTGCCAGTAAATATATCAACAAATTGTCTTCCTAAATCAAATTCACTATTAATTTGAACGAATATTAGTAAGGACGAGCACATTTTGTAGCCTTTATTGCTTATGCTTAGAAATCAATATCAAAATTCGAAACCGTTTAATTTCATGTGAATCATTCTTTTATTACCAATAACCACCATGTATTCTTTGTTTTCTGTGTATACGACCAGAGCAAGCCACAAAAAAAAGCACAAGCAAATTGATTGGGCCTATCGTGAGGGTATTGTTCTCACTGCAGCAAACTAAGAAAGGAGTAGAAATGAAGTTGGCCCTGCCATGTTCAAGCTTTCTCACCAAAACGAATGCGGGCATTATTTGCTGTGGTGCAGCAACGATGTATCTAAAGAGTCGCCTACCTTATTTATTGAGAATGCAGTATTAGCGCAAATATGCACAAATGCAATATATATGAGAAAAGTAATATATATAAATAGTTAGAAGAAAATTGACCGTTTTATGGGCTTTGCTCCAGGACCCGAAACACACATATGAAAAAAGAAAGCTGCAGTTGTTGTGTAAAGACATGAATAATTCAATGAATACAATGGATACGCTGAGCACATTAGACTAAATGCATAAGACTTTAAATATCGGAGCTAATTCAAGTTAAAAACAAACAAAACTGCTTATCAATATCATTCAACGGAAAATTGGAAGCAAAAAAGAATTTGGAGCACTTTAAAACCGAACAGCAATAACTAAAAACATTTCTATTCTACTTTTAATTGAAAGATTTTACGAGCTTGATAAGGATAAGGCCTAAATTTCAAAAACAATTACCATAACAATTCAATAATTCCAAGCAAGAAAGCTAAGCAAAGGAGGCAAAGAAAAACTTATCATTGTGCTAAAAACATCTATTCCTTCCTTAAACAAAATTAGCACAGCAATCTCCCCCTAAAAACCTGCTTCCTATGTCTAGATGAATAATGAAAAGAAAACGGCGTTGCTACACACACTTTGCAATCATCGCGAGTCTAGGGGGGGGGGGGCACTATAAGCCCTGTCCTCATTAGGGCGAACCCTGTTTTGTCCACACTTGATTTTTATGTTTTGTAATGTTGGGTCACTAAATTGACACAAAGTCGGGGCGAACCCAGGTTAGCTGATGCTACGCATGCGTTGTTAAATTACAACAACAACAAAACGACGACAACAAAACAAATTTTTCACAAACACGATTAAGATGGAAGTTGCCGAAGTCGCAGTTTATTGTATTTTGTCCAAAATGTTTTCCCAGGCAATGCAGTTTATCGGCGCGCAAAACAAAAACACATCCAAATATGTGCATTTGTTAAAAAAACTAACCCAGGTTCGCCCCAGGTTTTGTGTCCACACTGCAAAATCTAACCTGGGTTAGTTGAAACCTGGGGCGAACCTGGGTTAGTTTGTGTAGCATGGATAGGGCTATAGCCATAACAGAAGCCTCAAGACATTTTTCAAAAGCAGCGCAAAACACCGCAACTACGTCTCATCTAAAATAGAGGAGGTGGCCTCACGACTTGAATAAACGCCTAGTATGACAACAACTTCATAGCACAGCAAGGCGATCAAAACTTGAACTTCGTGGCAGGAATTTTGGTTTAAATGCTGCGAAATGTATAAGCAGCAAAGCAAGGGGAAAAGAGATCATGAATGGCCCCTAAAAGAAACCTTCGGAGAAGTATTGTTAATTGGTACATTTCAGAAGTTAGACTGGCCTATTCACAAGCAGAAGTCTTTTTATAATTTTTCTACAAAGAGTCCAGGAGGTTTTGCTCCCACTAACTTTGTAACTGTGGCAAGTAGTTCAACAAATGATATTTATTACCACTTGGTTGAAAACAAGGATGCAAATCCCACGTTGGCTTGGCCGCAGAAGCCTATCTATTTAAAACATTCAAAAGAACGCTGAAGTAGGAGTGTTTACATGGTCCGTTCTAGCGCGTAAGGGAGGCGTGTTGGGCTTATAAGCAGATGTGTGCAAAATACGGATTTTATTAAAAAGTTTGTGTGTTATTGTCGCTTATTAAATAATTATCGTCCTCGTTCCTCCCCATCCAGGTCCTGTTCCGGCAATTCGATCGCTAGTGCTTGAACAATCCACGGGTCGCAT